>CM050175.1:51048331-51098331 GCA_027410445.1 Discoglossus pictus
CTAACAAACTCATTGACTATTTATACACACACACACTAATTGCAATTTAAAAAGCCACAGGTGTGGGAAATTAACCTTTAATTGACACTAACCTGTGTGTGTCACCATGTGTGTCTAACATGGCCAAACATTCAAGGGTATGTAAACTTTTGATCAGGGCCATTTGGGCGATTTCTGTTATCATTATGATTTAAAAATGAGCCAAACAACCATGTGATAATACATTACATGGCTTCATATGATTACTATCCTTCAATAAAATTATTTTTTTTGCACGAACAGTCATATTTTAAAAATAAATTCTAACATTTCACAATTTCTGCCAGGGTAAACTTTTGAGCACAACTGTATGCACACATTATATATATATATATATATATATATATATTTATATATATATATATATATAAAAAATCGAATCACAATGTCCCTTTAAACATTGTTGTGTTGAGTTGAAGCTAGGTGTATTACATGGTGATGTCATGTGTCAAATGACCTTGCGTTTTAACATCATCTCCCCTTCTGGATTGCTACCTTGTTTTGGTGAAGAGGCTTGTGTACCTCAATGAAGCTGCGAGCTATACCATGTAGGGACATCCAAGATTGGGAGGTCATAGCAAAAAGGTCAGATAAATTGTGATCCCCTGAAGAAGGAACTGGCAACCCACTCTGGTGTCTGCCATGAAAACTTTTTGGAGGAGCAGAACCAGAAACAAGATGTGCCTTTCATGCTGAGAACCAAAGGGTCAGAGAGAGTTGGACACGACTGAACAACAACAATACTTCCATCTACGCAAAGTTTAATATAAAGACTTAAAAATAAACGTCCAGATTAATTTCTTTTTGACTTTGTAGGACCACTGATGAGTCATATTAATAGTATTCACATTTCAAGAGCTTAACTTGATAAGGTACAAAATATTTTTTGTTTTTTTTATGGTTAATATGTTTTTAACCATGGCATTTAAACTACTGAATTCAAGTTTTTGCGTTTGTTGCCAAGTAACACGGAAATAACTACTCTGTACCCACCCTACAGGAAAAAAACAACATCGCGGTCATGGGAGCTCCCACACACTAGCAGAATCTGTTAAAAATTAACATATATTTCCAAAACCAAAAATGCTAATGTTGCCAGCTTTCTGCATACCAGACAAGCAAGAGAGGTTTTTCCTAAACTACAAGGGTTCTACATTTATTTTATAGACAAGGTGGGTGTAAGATACACGCTACCTGTATGAGGAAACATTGTATCTTCCGTTTTCAGAACAATAAAACAATTAAGTCTGGAGTGTTTTGCAAACCATAGCTTAGAACAGATACCAAGTATCCAGTGAACAGAATACAGAACTCAATGAATAAATACAAAATAGGAAAAGTATTTAAGAACATAACATTGCAAAGAATATATTCCTCCAGCAGCTGACCTTATGGGTTATGCAAATATGAACAAAAATATCAAGTGCTGTAAAAGGGAATTGGTGCTTAAGTCCCATATTTTCGCTGAAGAAGAAATTCAAAAGTACTGGATTTAATAACAGGCAGAATGTATTTAGAATGTTAAAAAAATAAATATTATAGGTGGTCCTGGAAATTTCCATGGTTGTGTTATAACGATATCCTTCTATCTGTTATGTCTCAACTTCCAAGGCTTCTTTCTGCCGGTGGATAGTCAAAGTCAGTTATCTGTACTTTAAAAGTGCAAATAGCAATTCACTATGTGGCAATGAGTTAACCTCTGTCACTTACTTGACAAGAAGCATATACTGTTGTATTGGAACACAACAATGGAGATGATCAGGACTGTTGCATGAATAAATAATACTGCTTTATTTGTAAGTTTTATATATATATATATATATATATATATATATATATATATATATATATATATATATATATATATACACATACACACACACTAGTAACTGGCCCATCAAAAATGATGGTATCATATAATGTTATCTTCAATTGTCTCTGCTGTCTCTTTCTGTGCTGTCTCTTTCTGCCCTCTCTATCCGTCAGTTGCCTATTCTCTCTCTGCCCTCTCTATCCGTCAGTTGCCTATTATCTCTCTGCCCTCTCTATCCGTCAGTTGCCTATTCTCTCTCTGCCCTCTCTATCCGTCAGTTGCCTATTCTCTCTCTGCCCTCTCTATCCGTCAGTTGCCTATTCTCTCTCTGCCCTCTCTATCCGTCAGTTGCCTATTCTCTCTCTGCCCTCTCTATCCGTCAGTTGCCTATTCTCTCTCTGCCCTCTCTATCCGTCAGTTGCCTATTCTCTCTCTGCACTCTCTGTCCGAGCCCTCTCTCTGCTCGAGCCCTCTCTCTGCTCGA
This sequence comes from Discoglossus pictus, assembly GCA_027410445.1. Taxonomy (NCBI): domain Eukaryota; kingdom Metazoa; phylum Chordata; class Amphibia; order Anura; family Alytidae; genus Discoglossus; species Discoglossus pictus. The sequence goes on from CM050175.1 coordinate 51,050,668, forward strand.
GCCCTCTCTCTGCTCGAGCCCTCTCTCTGTCCGAGCCCTCTCTCTGTCCGAGCCCTCTCTCTGTCCGAGCCCTCTCTCTGTCCGAGCCCTCTCTCTGTCCGAGCCCTCTCTCTGTCCGAGCCCTCTCTCTGTCCGAGCCCTCTCTCTGTCCGAGCCCTCTCTCTGTCCGAGCCCTCTCTCTGTCCGAGCCCTCTCTGTCTCTCTATGCGCACATGCGCATTTACAGTTGCAACAATTATGGCAATACTACAGCAACAGCGCGCATATGTGACTCCTGGCCACCATTGAGCATCCGAGAGTGCATGCACACATCCCAAATTTACTTATTAATTGATCCAGCTCTAAGGCTGAGATGTAACAAACACAAAATGGATCCCTATATTCATAAACAGTTTTTAATAATTCTGATTGTTCACGGCTCACACAGCTGCGATTGCCAGCTTATTACGTACTACACAAACACGTGATATTTTTCTTGAAGTTCAGTGGCTCTTTAACTTTGATGCAAGACTTTGCCCTCTCAATAACCTCTTTACCATGGGTAATGTTACCACCTGATGTGCCCGGATATATTTAGCAGGCCGTCAGAGCGAATGAATGGGCAGTCTCATTCCTATCTGTTTATAGTAGCACTCACAAGACCTCTCTCAGTGATGACATCATTATTCTTCCAGATAACCGCCTGAGGGGTCTCCCAGAGACCACACCATGTATATTCGAATCCTCCACTACCTCGTGGTATATGGAGATTTATTTTATTGTATAACCATGTATAAAATATGGAGAGTTGCAAAGGGGCGACTTATTTCACATTGGGAAATCTGACAAACATTTCATTCAGTGCTTGCACCGAGTTACAAATTACACAGCCAAAGCGCATAAATGAAGAAAACAAATAAAAAAAAATCTAATTACAATTATTTGTTATTAAACATTTTAAGTGGAAGTGTTAGATAATTAAATTCTAAACTACGTGTTTTAAGCATAAATTACTGAAATCGATCCTCCCTCTTGGTAAGTTCCTTTGCCTAAGGCCAGCCCCCAGACAGAGCTGGTCACGCCCCCTGATGGGCACTGGGAGGTGGAGATAAGCAGCTCGTATTGGGGGAAAACTGAAAATTTCAAGAAAAATGATTAACTATTATTCCTTTAAAATACAACTGTCAATGTTAATTAATTAACACTTCCCCTCAAAAACGTTATTGGAAAAGACAGCAGTGGTTCCCAATTATTGTAGGATTGTAAAGTACCAAAAACAAAAATATTTGCAATTAAAAGTAATTTAAATTAATAATGGGGGAAAAAAACAGTCAGTTACTATATTTCATCTGTCACTCAGCTCAAGAAACCCTCCCACAAACCAGTTTTTTTTCTGTATTTAATTGTGTTGTTTTCTTTTAAAAATGTCTCTGTGGTATCAATGTAGTCTGGTTGTTGTATGAAGCCATCTTTAAAAGGAAGCCATTAAAGGACCAGAAAAGTCGCCATATTTGCTCTACACCATCAGGGTGGAAAATCATACAGAGTTTTCTTTTTACATTATTACTATTGACCAATAATACACTTACATCTTGTCACTTTAGAATCTGTATAAATAATAAGGCTGGATCTGTAACTTATATACATTGTATTATAGAGTTACACTATAATCAGTATCGGGGTGGTGCAATGGTAAGTAGTTTGCTTTAGAGGGTTTTTTTTCATTGACAAGTCATAGGTTCGATTCCCCTGCCTTCCAATTGATTTTTTTGTTTAAATGATATACTTATTTATTATTATATATCAATCATATGTGTGTTAAAAAAAACAAGTGGAAGCCATTTATTTGGGACCAAATCTTCTGTATGAAACCATTTTATGAAACCACTACACCAACAAACTCTGCGTTAAAAAGGGAGTATCAAATAAATTGCTACAATTTGTGAAATTGGATACGGATAGCCTTATCACCGGTTAATGGAAAACAGATACACTTAATTTACAATTAAAAATTAATTAATCCATGAGAGACTCGCCCATCTCTTAGCAGATTCTATACCCATTTTGTTTAAAAACCTGGGATCCCTGGTTGAAATCCCATTATAATATCTCCCTGGAATTAATACAAATAATTATTACGAATTATATCTGGAAGCTGAGAGCGGACTGCTGGAGGTCTGGGACCCACGCATGACTTGTGGAGACTTCACCACATTACAGATAACACGTTTACCACAGTCCACAATGGCCCATTAATGTAACACAGTGGAATTAGAAAACAACAATGTCCACTATGAATTCTGATAAAAACTAACCTCCACACTGTTATATCCAACAGCCACAAGAAGTTGCTAATCGAGTTGCGCAGCATTTCCACGCCTCGGACACCAATGTAAGGAACCTTTATGTTTAATTATTAAAAGATAATATCAGACATGGTGACTGTGGAAATGAATAGCAGCATTGTTGTAGAATGGTAAATACATCATTAGTTTTAATTAAAACTTCAATAAGAGAAAAGAAAAACAAACCATCAGCCTGAGTATATTAAATAGTGGTGTCAGACTCCTACAAAATGGACACCCCTTTTGGCTCTGACCAAGTAAAATGGCTGCCAAAGGCCTGAGGATATAGTGCTTTGGAAAGGGATTTACTGCTGCAGGGGTTTATTCTGAGACTGCTTGCGTTCTTCAGTAAATGACACAGTACTTGCATTGTTACCAATAACAGAGATGGCGTCCACTCACATCCTGTCTTGTGGGGAGTTGGTGACATTTATCCAAATGCGCAAACTTTAGCTTGAAATAAACATCAGAAATTAAATTTAAAAACAACTCTCACACACATATATAAATATAAATCCAACCTTGGCTTTGCATAAAGGCTGTGTAATGCAGCGGGCATAAGCTTAAAGGCAGCCATGTTTAAAATGGTTATGGATTGAAAAGTGAAGCATCTGTGGGCACATTTGCATGTCATTGCTCAGCTTCCCAGAATGCAGTGTAATAACTGTATTTCTCAGAATTCTGAGCAGGAAGCAGTTTTTTTTTTAACTTGTTTTAGACATTCAAATATGAACACAGATATACTATATATATATATATATATATATATGTATATATCACATATAATAGTTGTCGTAATTGTGACTTTGTCAGTGACGCTATGTTAAAAGTTACGTGCTTGTGCATGCGCAATGAGCACTGAAGGCGCTCATTGCAGGCCTTGTGATGAGCACCAAAGGCACTCATTGCGAGGCCCGCAAGACTTTGAAAATGCTGCCCAAGATGAGCGCCGAAGGCCATAGGCCTTTGGCACTCAGTGCAAGGCCAGCAAGACTTTGGAAACGGCTGGCAATGAGCGCCAAAGATAGAGATCCAGAAGGGGACAGCTTCCATACACATAAACAAAAATACTGACAATGCTGGGGGTTGTTGCCCTCTCCCCCCGAGTTCCCACTCTGCATGTAGCCTAGCATTAGCAGGGGGCTACACAGAGGATTAAGCCAAACTTTTTAGGTAGACGTCATGAACAGACTAGATTGACCTTGTTGTTTTTATATGCAGTTTCTAAAGATATAAAACCCTATTGGATCTTTAAAGCTCTTAACATTTTTTGATGAAAATGGAAAACAAAACATGCCTTCCCTACTAAGACTTGTGGTGGCTTGTAAGGGGCTCACTGAAGGCTGCAATATGTGCTTAGTATGGGGAACATCAGCATTGCAGCCTTGCACAGGGACGTGTTTGTGTGACAGGAGCTCAGCTCTGTATATGAGACAGCCTATTAGATTGGAAAGCATGATTGCACTGGGGCTCTTGGATGAGACAAGGTTTTGATACCTCTGGAATATAATCCATAGTTAACAGGCACAGGGAGGCATCAAGGGGCACATATATTGGCAGCCCATCCAAGCATGCCCCGTACATGAGGTAAGGTCTATATGTAGGGGATGGAGCAGCGACACACACTAACTTCATTCAGTGGGAAGAATGTGCAGAACACTACGCACACCCACACCCTGCTATTCCTGTACTGATCATACACACACTACTGTAATGCACTAAACTGTACCTACACTATTATTCCAGTATAGATCATGCACACACACTACTGTAACGCACTACACACTACTATTCCAGTATAGATTGTGCACACACACTACTGTAAAGCACTACACTGTACCTACACTATTATTCCAGTATAGATCATGCACACACACACTACTGTAACGCACTACACACTACTATTCCAGTATAGATTGTGCACACACACTACTGTAAAGCACTACACTGTACCTACACACGACTATTCCAGTATAGATTGTGCACACACACTACTGTAAAGCACTACACTGTACCTACACACGACTATTCCAGTATAGATCATGCACACACACATCTGTAATGCACTACACTGCACCTACACACTACTATTCCAGTATAGATCATGCACACACACTACTGTAATGCACTACACTGCACCTACACACTACTATTCCAGTATAGATCATGTACACACACTATTAAAAGGAACTACACTGCACCTACACACTACTATTCCAGTATAGATCATGTACACACACTACTGTAATGCACTACACTGCACCTACACACGACTATTCCAGTATAGGTCAAGCACACACACTACTGTAATGCACTACACTGTACCTACACACTATTATTCCAGTATAGATCATGCACACACACTACTGTAATGCACTACACTGCACCTACACACTACTATTCCAGTATAGCTCATGCAAACACACTACTGTAATGCACTACACTGCACCTACACACTACTATTCCAGTATAGCTCATGCAAACACACTACTGTAATGCACTACACTGCACCTACACACTACTATTCCAGTATAGGTCAAGCACACACACTACTGTAATGCACTACACTGTACCTATACTACTATTCCAGTATAGATCATGTACACACACTACTGTAATGCACTACACTGTACCTACACCCTACTATTCCAGTATAGATCATGTACACACACTACTGTAATGCACTACACTGCACCTACACACGACTATTCCAGTATAGATCATGTACACACACTACTGTAATGCACTACACTGCACCTACACCCTACTATTCCAGTATAGATCATGTACACACACTACTGTAATGCACTACACTGCACCTACACCCTACTATTCCAGTATAGATCATGTACACACACTACTGTAATGCACTACACTGCACCTACACACTACTATTCCAGTATAGATCATGCACACACACTACTGTAATGCACTACACTGCACCTACACACTACTATTCCAGTATAGATCATGTACACACACTACTGTAATGCACTACACTGCACCTACACACTACTATTCCAGTATAGATCATGCACACACACTACTGTAATGCACTACACTGCACCTACACACTACTATTCCAGTATAGATCATGCACACACACTACTGTAATGCACTACACTGTACCTACACACGACTATTCCAGTATAGATCATGCACACACACTACTGTAATGCACTACACTGTACCTACACACTACTATTCCAGTATAGATCATGCACACACACTACTGTAATGCACTACACTGCACCTACACACTACTATTCCAGTATAGATCATGTACACACACTACTGTAATGCACTACACTGCACCTACACACTACTATTCCAGTATAGATCATGTACACACACTACTGTAATGCACTACACTGCACCTACACCCTACTATTCCAGTATAGATCATGTACACACACTACTGTAATGCACTACACTGCACCTACACCCTACTATTCCAGTATAGATCATGTACACACACTACTGTAATGCACTACACTGCACCTACACACTACTATTCCAGTATAGATCATGCACACACACTACTGTAATGCACTACACTGTACCTACACACGACTATTCCAGTATAGATCATGCACACACACTACTGTAATGCACTACACTGTACCTACACACTACTATTCCAGTATAGATCATGCACACACACTACTGTAATGCACTACACTGCACCTACACACTACTATTCCAGTATAGATCATGTACACACACTACTGTAATGCACTACACTGCACCTACACACTACTATTCCAGTATAGATCATGTACACACACTACTGTAATGCACTACACTGCACCTACACACGACTATTCCAGTATAGATCATGTACACACACTACTGTAATGCACTACACTGCACCTACACACTACTATTCCAGTATAGATCATGCACACACACTACTGTAATGCACTACACTGCACCTACACACGACTATTCCAGTATAGCTCATGCAAACACACTACTGTAATGCACTACACTGCACCTACACACTACTATTCCAGTATAGATCATGCACACACACACACTACTGTAATGCACTACACTGCACCTACACACCTAAACCCCTGACCATGTCCCACTTTCTCTGATTCTTCTTCCTGTTTTCTCTCAGTCTTGCAGTAATATAAAAGCCTGGTGTGTCAAAAGCCCAGGATTTCAGGATATCACTGTTTGAGAACAAACAACTTAACCAATATTATTGAACCACAGATTAATACACCTGTTGTCAGTGAGACAGGACCTTTTTGTTGTCAGTGAGACAGGACCTTTTTGTTGTCAGTGAGACAGGACCTTTTTGTAGTGCACATGAGCGAACTTGTAAAATGACCAGGGTTCCTGAAACACCATCTTCAGTGATATCTTGAAATCCTGGTGTGCTGATGATGATTACCAGTGATATAGAGCAGCAGTAGCCAAACCTTTCCTCAAGATTCACTAGGCAGGCCACGATTTTGGTTTAACACTTGTATGCCTCACACGCTGTACCAACACAGTATGTCATGCCTTGATCCTACCGTACTAATACTATCTAATCCCATGCAAAGTAATATACTAATGAGTGAGCATGTAGGGGGAATACATACATACACACATAACATATATATATATATATATATATATATATATATATATATATATATATATATATATATATATATATATATATATATATAGACACACACACACACATATCCCCTTCTTGATCACTGCCTTGCCCTAGTGAAGGGGCTTGTTTACCTCAATGAAGCTGTGAGCTGAACACAAGATGGGCAGGTCATAGCAGAGAGGTCAGACCATGGTCCACTGGAGAAAGAACTGGCAACCCACTCCAGAATCTTTGCCTAGAAAACTTTACAGATAAGCACAACTAGACACTCAGACAGATGTGCGGCTTCCATGGTGTCACAGAGATTCGCAAACGACTGTACTACAACACCAACAACAACTACTACTCACACACTGTAGTAACACAGCGTGTCATCCGTTGACCCTTCTACTACTGTTTTGATCCCATGGTAAGTAATATAGTAATGAGTGAGGGTGTGGTGTGTGTGTGTATAACAATCATCATTCAAATTCACTTACCCAAATACATAAATATATAACTCCTCCTTGAGACACCGATGGACCAGATTTTTTTTTTTTTAAACAAAGATATCTCGGTCCTTTCCCTCTTCACCATTGCAAAATCTGACAGTTGCAGTTCCGCCGCCGGCAGACAGATGGCGCTGCTAATTTTTGCATATAAGGCGCGCCGATAGAAGAGGCCTTGAGCTAGAAGAGGCGCGCCCAAGGCCCTCAGGGGCCGAGTGCCCGCGTCAAACCTAGTGATGGCCTTGCTGTCGATTCAGCGACGTCAAGTTGCGCTACATCGGAGGGGAGAATAGTTATTTGCCTTCCCTGGAACTTGATGGCGCCTGTAACTGCAGCTGTCAGTGCTGCAGAAGAAAGGCCAGGGCAAAGCGGGATAGATCCAAGACCTCTTCTTGGTGCGTCAAACCTGTGTTTAATTCACTAAATCACTAATTAACCAACCTGACAAGCGCGGGTCTATATACCAGCTCTAAACTGCCTGCAATTAATGGACCACACTACAGTCATATATTTAAGTCAGCCACTTCTAAACAACGATACTTGCAAGCAGCCCACATTTTCACACAATTCTGCTGCAGATCTTTAGTTCCCACCGATCTATCTCCTGAAGTCATAAGCAAATTTACAGCACAGGAAGCTTCTATCTGCAAGAAGGGAATGTGGCATGCTGGTGCTTTCATTAACAGTAATGGAAAGCTCATGTGTATGGAAGGAGACACCTCCTCAGAATGTAGCAGCCATAATCTGGTCATAAAACGGAGCCCAACAGTAAAGAATCAAAATAACTAAAAATGTAATTCAATGTTTTAAAAAACAAAAACATTTTGTCCAAAATCCAGGTTAGTTATTGAAAGACTGAACAGAGTTACTGATTAACCCCCGAGAGCTTCAGCTGCGGTGTAACAACAAAGTATTCTGGACCAGCTCTAAATATTTAACCCATCATTGACTGATCCTTCCTGCGTTATCTATTAGTTTTCTTCATCCTGATAGAGCTCCCAGTCTTTGACCCTTATAGGGATATGGAAGGTTTCTGTACATAATATACCTGTCGGTCTATTTACTTTCATATACTTTATTAAGTGCAGATCTATCCTTTTATGTTGTCGGGACAGGTCCACCGCTGCAGTGCGGCCTCCAGCCGCTAGATGGCGCTGCCAATATTTTAAGGCGATGCTGATCTTTGAGAGAAGTTCTAAGCGAATAATGTGAGCCTAAACCTAGAACTAACCCTAATCCTCAACCTAACCACAGCCTAATAGTTTGCCTAAGCCTGGACTCGATAATATGACACTAGAATATCGGCAGCGCCATCTAGCAGATGGTCACTGCCACTGCTGCTGCCTTGTGCTGGGCTACCATAAGAGGATAGGACCAGAAGTGCTTATAGGCTCTGTTTTTGCTGCCTAAAGTCAAACAAATTTGTGTTCTGCAGCATGTGCAAGTGTTAGGGTTGGCATGCAATGTCCTAGCCTATCAGCAGCACGTTGCAGAATCTTGCTGACAGATGGTCACTGATTGGCACAGCAAGTACAGCAGAGTCTGTGTCTGCATATGCTACAGAGGGTAGACCCATACAGGGACTATTTGTTTGATTTTAGGCAGTAAAAAAACAGAGCTTATAAGCACTTCTTAATAAAATAATGCATGTCAGTAAATAGATACACAGGAATATCATATACCTAGCAACATGCAGGAACCATCCCTATCCCTTTAAGCTGTCACAGTGCTCCCATTGCAGCAATGACAAAGCTTTCCTTAAGGACGTCCTCTCTCCTAAGCCTCTGATTTATGCTTGTTCCCTTCCCCCTGGCGTTCTTCCCCTTCCCTGTTCATCCAAGAAATATAAGATTCTTTGTTTTAATAAACAGCTGTGAAGAGCCAAAGACGTCACACACCTGACGCTCACAGCCACTCGGGACACTGTGGGGCAAGAACAATCCTCTCACACTCATGGGTTCACTGACTGGCGGCCACAGGCAGATTAATTCTACAGTGGGCACTGCCTCCAAACTGTACCCACAGCTGCCACTCACTAAGCATTATACACACATTGGCACTGGGCTCACACTGGCAGTGCACTGCAACCAGATAACATGGACATCAACTTTAAATAGGCACTGCTGGGCATTGTACCTACAGAAAATAGGCACTGGGCACACACTAAATGGGCTCTCACACTAGCTGGGCACTGTACCCACACTAAATGACAATGAAGATTGATATGTCCCTTACTCTCAGATACTGAAACAGAAAGATTGGACCTGTACCCACTTTAAATAAGCACTGTTGGGCATGCATTGGCTGGGCACAGTACCCACAGAAAATGGGCATCAGGCATGCACTAAATGGGCTCTCAAACTGGCTGGGCACTGTACACACACTAAATAGCAATGAAGGTGGTCGTGTCCCTGACTCTCAGATGTTGTGTTGTTCAGTCGTATCCGACTCTCCATGACACCATGCTGATCCACTTGTTTTTCATGGCAGAGATACTGGAGTGGGTTGCCAGTTTTTTTCTCCAGTGGGCCACAGCATACAGCTCCTGGTATTCCTAGATGGTCTCCCATCCAAGTACTGACCAGGACTAACCCCACTTGGCTTCAGGGTGGTGTGACTTCTTAGTTCCCTGACTGATATTGAACCTAGGTCGCAGCAGTAAAAGCACCAAATCCTAGCCACTGGACCACAAGGGAAGTCCAATTCTCAGATACTAACACATAAAGATTGGTCATGTACTCACTGATGGGTATACACTGGCGGCACTGTACCCACAGAAAACTGGCACCGGGCACGCACTAAATGACAATGAAGGCGGCCATGTCCCTGACTCTCAAATACTAACACATAAAGTACTCCTGAAACAAAGATACTAGAAACACACTGAAATAAATAGAGAAAAATCCTGACTCTCTGTGACTCTATGGACAGTAGCACGCAAAGCACATCTTGGTTCCAGTTCTGCTTATTCATAAGGTTTTGACCAGCCCATCTTGGGTGACCCTACATGGTACAGCTCACAGCACCATTGAGGTACACAGGCACCTTCACCACACCATGTAGATAGATATACGTCTTCATGAAAAATACATAGTTAATGGTTAAACTAGATTATCCCACTGAAAATATATATATCAATCAAGGACCTCACTAGCTTTAGTCTATGTTATTCTGTTTCTCTACATAGACATACTAAGCATTGACATCGGTCCAGTCAGCAACACCTGCTAACCTTAGATCCGTGGTTGGCATGTTGATCTTACAAGGGTCGCCAGTCCAGGATTTCTGGATCTCTCGGTTTGTGTATTCAGTTCTCTCTGCTTTAGCACATAGGTTCCTTCTGATTGATTCACCTGTGCTCATCAGGGAGATATTCAAATCTTGGACTGCAGGTGACCCTTGTAAGATGAAGTTGCCCACCATGATTAACTTCCATCCTTGCGCCACCATCGCCATGACGTGCCTCACAAAATAATTTAAGCCGTTCTACACATTGTGTTAATTTACATACCAAATCTGTAACGAGATAGATAGATACATTTAATACATATACAAGCAAAGGTTGGTTTTATCCAAAAATATAAAGAAAAAAAGGGATCTATCCCTCGTCACCTTGTCTTAGGCAGCACTGACAGCTGCAGTTACAGGAGCCAGCCGGCAGAGGGCGCCGTCAATTTTCGGGTGCCGTCATGTTTGATGTAAGGCAAAGAACTATTCTCCCCTCCGACGTGGCGCAACTCGATGACGCTGAGTTGATAGCGAGGCCATCGATATGTTTGGCGCAGGCACTCTGCCCCCCCCAGGGCCTCGGGCACGCATCTCATAGCCGAAGGCCTCTTCTGTCGGCACACCTTATATGAAAATCGGCAGCGCCATCTGTCGGTTGGCCGCGGGATTGCAGCTGTCAGATTTTACGAAGGTGAAGAGGGAAAGGACCAAAAAAAGTAAATAAACCACAAAAATAGGTAGGCTAATGAAGTGACATGGTATAAATCTGTGTAGCAAGATGGATGTGGGCCTTCAGTGTTGAAACCACATAATACTTAAAATGCTGCCATCTCACCCCATAAATTCAGGTATTGCACACAGGGGATGGAAGGGTTAAATAGTGAACAATTTATTTAATGACCAACATGTCCCATTAAATTTCTCCCTATCAAACCTGTGTTTGGTAATAAACGCCCTAATTCTTACTGATATATATAGTGGTTCTACCCACATTGCCTTTACATATTAGAAAAATTAGTGCATTTATGCAAGTGGGCATGCTTTTCTATTTTATCATATCCTACTACAAGAGTTAATTAATGGCCATAGACAAGGAGATTCAAAGAAAAGGAGGTGCTGTATATATAATATACCCAGCTTTCAAGTTCAATTATTTATCCAGGAACTGTAGTAGAAATAAAGTAGCCTGGGTCTCCTTTTTGCTCTATTATCCCCAAAACTCTGCTTTTATTATTTATCACCTCCAATTTGTATAAGAACAACCAGTTGTAATAAGATGTATTTAGTTGTACACTTTTCATTTGCCGTGTTACTTTAAGTCCAGAAGATGAAAGATTTCCGCTGGCGATGAAAGAGAGAGTTGGGAACGTCAGAATATGCAAAGTGCTTAGTCCCAGCCTTTACATGGAGTTTGGAGTCATCACAGCAGCTGTGTGTGGGAGGAGGCTGGGATATAAAGCAAGGACTGGGAGAGCTCAGGAGGCAGATACAGCAGAGAGACAGGAGCTCATACTGCAGCCAAACAATGCAAGCAGACTGATGAGCGAATCCATCCATCCATCCATCCATCCATCCATCCATCCATCCAACCATCCAACCATCCAACCAACCTTGGAATTATTGGATTCAAATACTCCTTAACATTGATTGAGCTCACTGCAAAACATTCTCTGGATTCTTCCTGAATTTGGGTGACCATAAAAGTAAAGGAGCACCTGAGCTTGGAAACCAACTCATTTGTTGGAGAGGTATATATAACCCCATCCTCATGCCAAGCAGCTGGTGAACTACCTTTGCCACCAAGGAGATTGGTTAGTTTAGCTCAGTGAAGGGGTTCTTCTGCACTGACCATGGCAGCCAAACAGGCAGAGTCCTTGGGCATCTGTTCCAGTTACCAGGCGGTGATGCCACATTATAGTGCAGCTACTGAAGAATTCCCACAACCCATCCAGCCCAGGATAATGAGGGGCAAAGGCAAACTGAGGAGGCCAAGGCAAAGTAGGTTCAAGACCCAACCAGTCACCTTTGATGAGATCCAGGAGGTGGAGGAAGAAGGGGTATCTCCAACTGAAGAGGAAAAGGCCAGAAAATCTTTCTTGCAGTCTTTGGAGTCCTTGAGAAGAAGCTCTAACAACATGCACATCCAGAGAGAGAAGCTGAGCAGCTGTAAGCTGAGGCACAGCCTGGACTCCAGTGATTCTGATTCTGCTCTGTGACCACACAGGGGCTGCCTCTCACATTAACAGCAAGCCCTCAATTCCTGAAACTGAGTATATGGATTGCTGGAACTTCAAATGAGTGGAGACCACCCCAAGGAAGCCAGTGCTACCAATCTAAAGTAAAGGGTTGAGGCACTTGGGATCTGTGTCCAGACAAGAACTGTATCCATCATCAAGGCTATAACCTATCTGACGAAGGCTATAATGGGACAGCTGTGACCTATCCTTGAACTGTCCCTTAATACTAAAGGCCCAGCGTGGACCTGTGACTTGGACTGTCCATACAGAGAATGGTAACTGCTCACTAATGACTACAGCCATGTCTTGGAGCATTAACGAGTGAACAGGAGACCACAGTTCTCCTCATTTAAACGGTGTGCTGTTTCCTTGGGCATAAGAAAGGCTTGTGTATGGGCTATTAATTATCTGTGGTCTATTCTCTTAATGCTCATAATCCTATTGTTGCCAAAATAAGTAAATGGAGACCAGATTAATTAATTATTGTTTCCCTGTTGCCTTTCCAAAGAGATTAAAGTGCATAGTTTGAGCCCCCCTGATGCCATATACAGCCCTGCCTCAGATGAGTACACAGAAGATTGGTGGGGTCACTTATTTGTAGTCTTTTTTCTTTTTTTTTTCTTTCCCTAATGAAAAAATATTTCCTATGGTTAAATTACTGCAATAGTCTCTCTGTATCTGCCAAAGCATTGCAGCAGCTGTGTAGCAGGGAAGGGGTTAAGCTTATTTTTGTAAGAGAAAACAAAAACTATTGTGAAGATGAGACATGAGCATAAATATTTATTTTTGCACTTTCACTGCTGTCTGCATTTTTCCTTCATTTTTCATAAATATATATTTGTATAAAGATATTTCCATTAATATATTTTAAATAAACACATTTGCAAGTTTCCTTTTTTTTTTATTATTATTTTTCTGTGTAGTGTTAACACAAAAATCAATTTTACGACTAGAAATTGGTACAGTGGATGTTCTAAAATATGGTATAAATAATGTCCTTTTTTATTATTATCATTATGCAAAAAAAATCATATAGTTAATTAACACTAAAATTTGCCCTTTTTGAGCAAAATCTTTCTAGGAAAATATATTTAAATAATTATATTCCATATTTGTGTGTATATGTAAAGAGCCACTTACCTTTTGTACAAATTTGTATAATATCATCGTAAAGATCTCCTAAAAGCATGATGAAATTGTAAAACCCACAGCTACAACTCTGTGTAGTGTGCAAAAGAAAAAATAATTAACCCTTAATAAATCTGAGCAAAGCATGAAATGTTGGAATCACCTAAACAGGTCCTTTATGGGTTAACTTGTCAGTACAGTTCAGATACAAATATGCAATCTCTGTTATTACTAATGCAACAGTCAGTAGACAGGATACACTCACAGTATATAACCCAATTTAAAACTTTAGATTTGTTTTAACTGTTATTAGTGTAGCTAACATATAATCTTGATCTCTTACTCACCAAGAAAAGCAATTACAGTGAGGTAGTTGGCCCTTTAACACTGGGACTCTAAATAGAAACTAGACAATATAGCTGAATAGAGGAGCAAGTCCCAGTATCCTATCCTTCCCCTCAGGCTAGCTACTTTAAGGAAACTGCTCCAAAACACAAGCATTTACACCTTTAACTAAAATCGATTTGGGTTCATAGCTCTTATTGTTAGTCTGTTACACACTTCAGATATGTGACATTTTTCCTAAACTGTGCTTTATGTACTACCCTTTTTTTTTTTTAACATCTGTTGCAACAGGTGCAATGAGACCTTGATTGCACAGACGCTTTGAGCTATTCCAATTGAAATATAGTAAACGGTAGTGCAAGGGTGTTATTTTCTTCTTTAATAGGACCCATTATATGGGTTCAGAGGCAGAAGAGTGGTGGCAAGTGAGGATCTAGAGGAGAGGAAAAGAGAGAGAGTGGAGAGTGAGATTCTGCAGAGTGCATGGAGTGAGGCCTAGTGCTATCTGCAAAGCCTACTGTAGAAGTAGCTGCTTCAATCCTGATAGTAGATAGAAAGGCAAAATGACAGTCGGACAGTGAGATTCTGCTGAGTGGATGGAATGAGGCCCAGTTATATTTGCAAAGTTTCTTATAGAAGTGACTGCTTCAATCAAACACTATTTTAAAAATGGCTCCTTTTAAGCATACGCTCGCTGTATTACACAGCTTTAAAGCATAGCACAGGATGGATTATGCTCTAGCTAGGAAACCTACCCACAGATACAGTATGAGGCTGATACCTAGCTCCTGCTATATATTTATGGGATGCTATTAACCACAGCATCATTTAGATTATTTTATATATATATATATATATATATATATATATATATATATACTAGCTACTTGCTCGTCAAGAGTGACGGGATTAAAATAGTAAGACTGGCAATGCTGTTTGCCACACAATGTGAGGCTTTTGCTCCTCTGAGCCCTGTCGGCACTCCTTGCGAGCCTCTCCCCCATGTACTTCAACTTTCCTGCTTTGCACTGATCACCTTTGTCGCTCAGTGCAAGCCTCCCCGCTTACGGTGCTCACTGTGAGCCCCGTGATGAGTGCCTTTGGCGCTCATCTCGTGGCTCACAATGAGCACCTTTGGCGCTCATTGTGAACTTTCTCTCCTACCTACTGTACGGGCCGCTCATTGCAGGTTTTGTTAAGCTGCAAGTTTAGTGCTTGGGAATGCCATGTGTCTCTTTCCACCATTTCCCTCCTGTCCCTTCCCTGTGTGTTTTTCCTCTGTGTGTCTGTTGAATGTTTGTGTATGTCGGCGCTCTAGGCCGTTTTTGTTTTATTTTCAAAGTCCTGCGTGCCTGGTGTTGTTGGTGTGTATTTTCGAAGTCCGCAGGTCCTGTTTTGCTCAGTCCCATTTGTCATCCAGTTTCCACATTTCTTTCCTCGCTTAGCCGATTTTGGATTGACGAAAAACCCCAAATATGGCTCAAAATCGCTTGCAACCGCCCTCCCAGGCTTCCAGGCTCTCCCCCTGTGCTGTCTGTGAGTGTGTTATTATATTTGTTTAATTATTTTTTGTTTTTTTAGGGTTTTTCAACTTATGCGCTTGACTCGCAGTTGCAATCCTCACTGCGCCACTGGCTGCAATGAGCGCTTTTGGTTTTCATGCAGCCTAAGTACTGCGCCGCTGCATCATCTTGCTTCGCAAGGCTCACATGTGACGCCGCCGCTGGCTGCAATGAGCGCCAAAGGCACTCATTGCAGCCTAAGTGGTGCGCGGCTGCTTTGCCTCGCTTTGCAAGGCTCACGTGTGACGGCGCCGCTGGCTCGCCTCGCTTTGCGAGGCTTGATTAACAGATGGTCACCTTCTGTACCCTCCCCTATACCTGCTGCTCCCTACCATGACAGCTGCCATGTTGACAATGTAACCCAAGGCCACACCTGCAGGGGAGCTCACACTATCATTGTCCTGCTGTTAGCATACATACCATGGCATGCTGTGTGTCTGTTTGCTAGTAGCAGTACACTGAATACCATGAATACCACACCCCTATCCTACCCTCTGATTACAGCTGACAAATGGAAGAAGAGAAAGAAATGGTGAAATCTAGAAGATGCGAATTGGTTATTATGGGGGCTTTTTAGACATAGCCAAATTGTAAATCACAATTACATTGGAGGAGGGGGATTCAATGAATCAAGTAACCCAACACACTCCAGTTTCTGTGCCATGAAAGCCAAGTGGATCAGCATGACCATGGACATAATGATGTTCTTGGTATGTTGCGTTCCTTTAAGAAGTGCTTATAAGGTCTGTAGTTACTGCCTATAATCATACATATAATCCCAGTTTAACTCTGCCCACTGCAGCACATGCAGATACAGACTCTGTAGGGCTGGATGTGCCATTTAATGTCCTACCCTATCAGGGACCACGTCTCAGCAGCACACTGCCAAATGCTACAGAGAGATGGTCACTGATAGGCTAGTACACAACACCGTGTCAGTATACATTACAGTGGGCAGACTCATACAGGGACTATTTGTGTGATTTTAGGCAGTAAAAAAAGAGCTTATAAGCACTTCTTAATAAAATAAATTACATACAAGTAAATAGATAACCAGGTATAGTATATTCAAGAAATCTCCCATATCCCTTTAAACAATTAAAGGCCAATTCCATTACTCAGATAGAAGCCGCTGTATTCAGTCTCTATCCCCCACCCCCCAAAACAGAAACCAAAATGACAGATTCCAATGCACCATATCACATATATAGTTGTGAGCATACGAGTTGTTGCTAACGCGAAGCGAGGTTCTCAGCTGCCGAAAGCGCTCCATGCCAGCAACTGCGACTCTCGCAAACTTTACGTCGCAACGCAAACAAAAATTTCGAGACACCTTACGACCCATTACGACCTCGCAAAAAACGTCCGCAACACGTGCACATCAAAACATCAAAAATCCAACAAATACATAAAAAGCTTACCTACAGCAAGAGGGAGCATCCAGGACCTTGAAAACTAAAGTTACACCTCAATTTAACTGAAATGAAAGCAGTTTAGACACTAAAAAATTCTCTAAGCGAGAGGACCTCTGCAAGTGAAGTTACACCTCCATTTTAGCACAAATTTCGAAGTTTAGAGACACGAAAATCACCTAAACAAGAGAAAAAATGGCCGCAGAACAAAACGAAAACGAGGCTAAAGGTCCCTAAACACGCAAAACACCACCAAACAGCTACGGATATTCCGAAAAAGCCCCCCAAACAGCTACGGATATTATGAAAAACTTGCACGACATAGAAAACGAGCGACGCTACATCAGCCACATTATATACACCAAACACCCTTAGCTCACTTACAATTTCATTGCAGTCAATTTTTGACGGGCAATATTCTAGTAATAAATAAAAGGTAACAATTTAGAAGCTGTCATTTTTTTTTTTATATATTATAAAAACATTTTTGCTACTTTTAAAAGATTACTGTGATCAGATACTTACAATATATGATTTTAAAAAGCAACATTTAAAAAGTTGACCACAATGGTCCAAAATATTCCCCCAAAATCTACCTTTACACCCTTGGAGGGTTCTCCTTGTTTCAAGTAAACACATGTGTACATTGTAAAACTTCAACAAAGCATGACACAATGATCTTCACACCCTGTAGATAGTTCTGGACAGACAGTTCTTCTCATGCAATCACTATGGGACATCATATAATACACTTGAGATGTATTACTTACCTTCAAGTAGTGTATGTTGGACTGTTTATTGGAGAGACTGAAACTTGATCATCTTGGTATATAGTGGAAGGCCACCCCCTGATGTTTGAGATGTAGATTATGGCACCTCCTGATATCTTGAGATGCATAAGATGGAGAGGCCACCTCCTGATATCTGAGATGCATAAGATGGAGAGGCCACCTCCTGATATCTGAGATGCATAAGATGGAGAGGCCACCTACTGATATCTAAGATGGAGAGGCCAACTTCTGATATCTGAGATGCATAAAATGGAGAGACCACCTACTGATATCTAAGATGCATAAGATGGAGAGACCACCTCCTGATATCTGAGATGCATAAGATGGAGAGACCGCCTCCTGATATCTGAGATGCATAAGATAGAGAGGCCACCTCCTGATATCTAAGATGCATAAGATGGAGAGACTACCTCCTGATATCTAAGATGGAGAGACCTCCTCCTGATATCTAAGATGGAGAGGCCAACTTCTGCTATCTGAGATGCATAAAATGGAGAGGCCACCTACTGATATCTAAGATGCATAAGATGGAGAGACCACCTCCTGATATCTAAGATGCATAAGATGGAGAGACCGCCTCCTGATATCTGAGATGCATAAGATAGAGAGGCCACCTTCTGATATTTAAGGTGCATGAGAGAGAGAGAGAGAGACCACCTCCTGATATCTGAGATGGATAAGATGGGGATGCCACCTCCTGATATCTTAGATGCATACGGTGGAGAGGCCACATCCTGGTATCTAAGCTGCATGAGAGAGAGACCACTTCCTAATATCTGATATGCAAAAGATGGAGAGGCTACCTCCTGATATCTGAGATGGATAAGATGGAGAGAACACCTCCTGATATCTGAGATGCATAAGATGGAGAGACTACCTCCTGATATCTAAGATGCATAAGATGAAGTGGTCACCAACTGATATCTGAGATGGATAAAATGGGGATGCCACCTCCTGATATTTCAGATGTATAAGACGGAGAAGCCACATCCTGTTATCTGAGATGACCACCTACTGATTGAGATGTGTAAGCTAATGATGGCAAGGTCTGATCTGAGATATTTGAGAGAGGTCACCTCTTGACCTTGGAGATATACATTAGACCTTTGAGATTTATAGTGGAGACACTGGCATGCTGATCTCTTAGGTAAATTTTAAATAATGATTTAATGTTTTCTTCCCTATATATGTTTAAAAAGTTTAAAAGCAAAATGAGGCAGAGCAAATGCCATAAACATAGCTTTTACATAGGAAAAAAAACAGTATACAGGATCCATGATATTTTGGTGAATGTGTGAGGGGGGGAGTTTACATTTGTTGCATGAAAGTGCTTGAAGTTCTTGTTGCAAAGCTGTCTGCCTCTAAACAAGTGCTGGGGAATAAGAAAGGTGCCAAATTCCAAATAATCCAATCATTTAACAAATACCGCTCCCCTCTTCATCCTCCCCTCCGCAATTCAGTAGATAAAAATTTCCCTCAGAATTAAAGCCATCAGGACGTATTCAAGCCAGACGAGATAGAAATGTTCTATAGTCAAACAAAATCTTTTAACATTAATATAATCCCTACCTTACCCAGCTGCCAATATTTTTTTTTGGTTGCATATGTCACAAACAGGTGACATTTTTCCTAAGACACATTGGTTCTTTAAACAGGCTTCCTCCTAACCTTCTAATATCCCTATATTTCAAACAGTTAAACAGGAACACAAATTCTTGATAAAACACGCATCTCTCTGCTATGACCTGCCCATCTTGGGTGACCCTGCATGGTATACCTCACAGCTTAATTGAGGTACAAAGGACCCTTCACCACGACAAGGTAGCGATCAAGAAGGGGATGCATAAACTTTTTATTGTTCAGTCCTTTAGTCGTGTCTGACTCTCAGTGACCATATGGAACCAGCACACCAGGCACATCCATCTCCGTTTCTAGTTGTGCTCAACCATATGGTTTTCTTGGCAAAGATACTGTAGTGGGCTGTAAGTTCCTTCTCCATTGGACCGCAATTTGTCTGACTTCTCTACTATGACCTGCCTATCTTGGTCTCAAAGCTTCACTGAAGTACACAAACCCCTTCACCATGACAAGGTAGTGATCCAGAGGTGGATACATAAACATACTCTTCTATATATGTGCAATATTAGAATGGGGTCATAACAAGGGGAAATGAGGAGGAGTGACTGGGGAGAATTGGGTGTGAAATCTGAAAAGTGCAAGGGTGGCATAAAACCTAAATACTAAAGAGAAGATCCTAAGTGAAGAGACACAAACATTTAAAATATCAAATAATAAAACAAAAAACATTGTGATCTTCTAGGTTGATTGACCATCACTGTTTGGTTCTCCATTATCTTAATGGAGGTGCACAGCCCCACATGCCTATACAATGTGTTATAAGCATATTATTTTGAAAAACTACATTTGGAAAAAGGTATAAATATCTACAACCTCTAATGTATTATTCACATAGAATTATATCACAGCGGAGTCCGCCATTTTGGTTTCTACTGATAGGAGGTGGCAAGAGACTTTGCATACAGAGGAAGCTTATTTCTACATAATGAAATTGTGGCAGCACAATTGCCAGTGCTTTAAACAGGACTAATAAAATGCTGACTTGTTTACAAGGACACACTAAGAAAGAAGCACAAATGAACAGGTTAGAAAATAAAATGGATCCACACAGGATAAAAAGTTCAAAAAAACTTTGTATATATCAACTAGTTTAATAAAGTTCAGGAGGGAAGTGTCTTCAGAAAATAAAGAGGATGATCTGAAGTCATGTTTTGGAGTAATTTGTGAAAGTACTACTTTACAGAAAGGGTAGTAGATACGTGGGACAGCCACCCAGTGATCTGGCAAATACAGCAACTCAAGCAGCAGTAACCATGATTGTATCTAGTGGAGTAATTAACATTTTAGGTAAAAAGATGGGCATTTTGGTTCTTATCTAGAATGAGCTATGAATAGATATAGAAGTAGATAGATAGGTAATACATAATAAGAAGAATATAGAGCTTTTCTTCCAGATGGAACTCAAAAATTAGAGTCTTGGGATGTGTCCAGTCGTGTACACCTCAAGGTTCTGTACTCCATTACCCAAAGTCACTCTGCTTGGGGAGAATTTGCTCTTCACTCTACCTTCACCAATTCATATCAGCCTCATTAGGGACACTAACCATACGCTTCGTTACAGAATGCAGGAGGTGCAACTTGGGGTCTGTGCCACCATGCATCTTTTGGCACCCCTTGGCTTCTCCTGGCCGGCTATTTGCCACATGTACCAATGACCTTTCCAACACTTCCCAAAGACCCTGCTACACGATACTAAATTGGTATCCCTATTACACGCTAAATCCTCAGATATTGGCCAGAGAGGACAAGACTCTGGTGCGCCATTGCCATCGTCCCACTATACTCTGAGGAATGGAATGAGGCATACCTGATGCTTTGGGAATTGCATTGGGACTGATGGCTGGGTCCTTCTAGAGTTGTGGAGACTACATCTACACCTGCTGATGGACTAGTTCCTTGCCTGCCAAGGTCCCTGCTACACCATTATCCCTCCTTTGATGAACATCAGGGGTGAATCTAGACCTTCTCACACATAGGCCCTACAAGCCTCTTATAAAATATAAAACTGCCTGTAAAGCTTTTACAACAACCAATTCTGCCAACGCCATACCAGCTGAAGTCTAGTGGAAAGTTTTACTGCTTTATTTGTTTGCTTTCTCCTGGGGTGGCTGCCATTCAGGCTCTATGGACATCTAGAGGATTTAACTCCTCCCACAAGCTTCTACACAGTAAATATTAAAACTGATAGCTGCTCACTTTCTTTAGGATACATTGCCACCTTGTGTTTGCTAATAATACAAGAGAGACTTAATCTTAAATGGACGAAGACACTAAGGGATCAAAATAAACGGTAATTACAAACTAAACAAATAGCTAAACTACTAAAAGAAAAAAAAAAGACAAAACTAGAAAGGAAGAACATTCCAGAAATATATATATATATATATATATATTTATTTATACTAGATTATTGCCCGTCAAAAAATGACGGGAATGAAATTGTAAGTGAGCTAATGCTGTTTGGTGTATGGTAATCAAATAAATAAGACATTAATAAAGTAATATACGTTACATATTTTTAAGTAATATATGCAGGAAGCATTGTGTTGAAGAGCTGGCAATCTGTTTTGATGTTGCTGCAGCATACAATGTGTGTTTTCACTGCTGTGGAGCTGCTGTGTAAGTGTCAGCAATGTGTGCAGTGTGTAGTGTAATTAGTCCGCGTGCACGAGGAAAATCCGTTATCGTAGCTGTGTACTTCCGCATTCTGTAAGTTAGTGTTCTAAAATGGCGGCTAATGTGTGGTACGCGGCTGTGGCTGATTTTGCGTCCTTGTTCTTGGGAAATCCGTATGTGTTTGGTGGTGTTTTGAGTCTTTAGGGTCCTGTAGCCTCTTTTTTTCGGCGGCCATTTTTTCTCTAGCTTAGGGTATTTTCGGGTGTCTAAACTCTTGAATTTCTACTTAAATTCAGGTGTAACTTCACTTTTAGAGGTCCTGGGTGCCCCCCTTGCTGTGGGTAAGCTTTTTATGTGTTTGTTGTGTGTATTTTGTGTGTTTTCAATGTTTTCATGAGCGCAGGTTTCGGGTGCTAATGTCGTATTTTTCCGAGGTCGCAATTTGTTCTTTCTAAGTCCCGCGGCTCGTATTTGCGGATGCTAAGTCCGTACATTTTGAGGTCGCGTTGGCAGCCTCCACCTCCACAAAAACGGCCCCTCTCTTTGCGAGGGTCCGCATTTGCGGGCCTTAAGTCCGCTGTTGCTGGCAAGGAGCGCCTTTGGCGGTCCTTGCCAGCAACTGCAGCCCTCGCTTTGCGAGGGCCGCAGCGTTAGCAACAACTTTGAACAGCCCGCACTGATGACAACTATATATGTGATATATATTTATAAAAACAATACTACAAGAAGACTATGAAAAAAAAACAAAGAGACATAGACCTATGCATTGAAAGAAATGTCTTAGACAATAATTCTAAAGACAATAAATTATACAAGAAGGAGGGAACAGAGGCATCTTTATGTGACTATAAGGAAATCAACAAGGCTTGCAAAAGGGCTATTAGACTGGCTAAAATAGAAAATGAGAAGTCAGTTGCAATGGAAAGTAAGACTAACCCTAAAATATTTTATAAATATATTAATGGGAAGAAGGCCAGGAAGGAATCGATAGGACCATTACAATGTGACACA
Organism: Discoglossus pictus; assembly: GCA_027410445.1. NCBI lineage: Eukaryota > Metazoa > Chordata > Amphibia > Anura > Alytidae > Discoglossus > Discoglossus pictus. The sequence continues at coordinate 51,074,069 of CM050175.1, forward strand.
GGCCATCTGATAATTAGTGACCAGGAAAAGGCAGATGAGCTAAATAGGTTCTTTTCTTCGGTTTACACAAGGGAGGTACCAGTGGTTGGGACACTGCAACATAATGGGGCTACACTACCTTCACTAAATAATTGGTTAACGCAGGAAGAAATACAAAAGAGGTTGGAGAAAATAAATGTTAATAAAGCCCCAGGTCCTGATGGAATACATCCAAGGGTACTGAGGGAGCTGGGTTCTGTAATAGCCAAACCATTATATCTAATCTTTAAAGACTCGCTCACTACAGGGTCTCTACCAGATGACTGGAGAAAAGCAGAGGTGATACCTATATTTAAGAAGGGATCTAGAGCAAATCCGGGGAATTATAGACCAGTGAGCCTCACTTCTGTAGTTGGGAAGCTTTTAGAAGGGTTAATAAGGGACAGAATACAAGAATATGTCTATTTGAACAGGATCATAGGTAGCAGTCAACATGGATTTATGAAGGAAAGGTCGTGTCAGACCAATCTAATTAGTTTTTATGAGGAGGTTAGTAGGAACTTGGATCAGGGCAACTCAGTGGATGTAGTCTTTTTAGATTTTTCAAAGGCATTTGATACAGTGCCACATGGAAGACTAGTGAGCAAACTAAGGGATACAGGAATTGCAGTAAATATCTGCTCATGGATCGAGAGCTGGCTAAAAGACAGGAAGCAAAGGGTTGTTGTAAATGGAACATACTCCGATTGGTCTAATGTGATAAGTGGGGTTCCTCAGGGCTCAGTATTGGGTCCTCTCCTTTTTAACATATTTATTAATGACATTGAAGTAGGACTCGAATGTAGTGTCTCCATTTTTGCTGATGACACTAAGTTGTGCAAGGTAATAAAATCAGATAATGATGTACTTTCCCTACAAAAGGATTTGCATAAATTAGAGAAATGGGCGGCTAAATGGCAGATGAGATTTAATACAAATAAATGTAAGGTTATGCATTTGGGAAGGAAAAATAGCCAAGCAATCTATAATCTTAATGGAGCAAATCTAGGGGTATCAGATATTGAAAGTAATTTGGGAGTACTAGTGGACAACCACCTAGGTAACAGTGCTCAAAGCCAAGCAGCGGCTGCAAAGGCAAATAAAATATTAGCATGTATTAGGAAGGGTATAGAAGCCAGGGAAGAAGATATAATTCTGCCACTATACAAATCTCTAGTACGCCCTCATTTGGAATATGGAGTACAATTTTGGGCACCACCTCACAAAAAAGACATCTTAGAGCTGGAAAAAGTACAGAGAAGGGCTACAAAACTAATAAGGGGAATGGAGGGGCTAAGTTATGAAGAAAGACTAGCAAAATTAAACTTATTTTCGCTAGAAAAAAGGCGTCTAAGAGGAGATATGATTACGTTATTTAAATACATCCAGGGTCAATATAAGGCTTTGTCAAGTGAACTTTTTGTAGCAAGAGATTTTCAACTGACAAGAGGACATCCGTTGAGGTTAGAGGAAAAAAGATTTCACCTTAAACAAAGAAAAGGGTTCTTCACAGTTAGGGTGGTTAAACTGGGGAATTCTCTACCAAAGGAGGTGGTGACAGCGAATTCGATAGACAACTTCAAAAAGGGGTTAGATATATTTCTGAATAAAGAGGGCATTCAAGGCTATCCTAGATAACTAGCGAAGGAATATTGATCCAGGGAGAAATTTGATCGCCAGTTTCTGGGGTCAGGAAGGAATTTTGCTTTTTTTCCCCCTTATGAGACAATTGGCAAAGTTTCAATGGGGTTTTTTTTATGTTTGCCTTCCTCTGGATCAATTAACAATAATTAACAATTAACAATAAAAATAAATAGTCCAAATTAAAAAGATCAATAGAGATCTAAAAAGGTTGAACTTGATGGACTAACTCTTTATTCATTCTCCAATACTATACTATTAATAATTATTTAATCAATAATTTAATTAATAACTAATCCGCATATTGCAGATCAGAGGAGATCTTAACAGGTTGAACTTGATGGACTGAAAGTCTTTTTTCAACCTTAATTACTATGTAACTATGTAACTATGTAATATTTGCAAAGCAGAGAGAAAATGAATCTTTACGCATCTGGAATATATCACCTCTTTCACAACACTTTTGAGTAACTGGGCAGGTATTACCAGTAAATGGGACTATGTGCATCCCAACTACACCCTTCAATCTGCATATTACCCCTATATGGCAAATTATTTGTCTCATCTCTTGTTTGTTATGGTCACATCCCGACCCGCTATATTCTACTAAATTATTTTAACCTTCTTTATAATACTACTAGTAACTTGCCCATCATAAATGACGGTATCATATAGTCTGTTCTGTCTATCTCAGTGCTGTCTCTCTCTCCCTCCCCTCTCTTTCTCTCCTCTCTCTCTCTCTACCTCCCCTCTCCCGGTTCCCCCACCTCTTTAACTCCTCCCCCTCTCTCCCTCCTTCTCCCGGTCCCCCTGCCTCTTTCTCCCCTCCCTTTCTCTATTCCTCCCCTTCTCCTGGTCCCCCTGCCTCTTTCCCCCCTCCCTCCCTCTGCTGGTCCCCCTGCCTCTTTCTCCCCTCCCTCCCTCTGCTGGTCCCCCTGCCTCTTTCTCCCCTCCCTCCCTCTGCTGGTCCCACTGTCTCTTTCTCCCCTCCCTCTCCTGGTCCCCCTGCCTCTTTCTCCCCTCCCTCCCCCTCTACTGGACCCCTGCCTCTTTCTCCCCTCTCTCTACCTCCTCTCTCTACCTCCCTCCCCCTCCTCTCTCTCCCCTTGAGTCTCTCTCCTTGTCTCCATCCCCTCTCCCCCACATCTCTCTCTCTCACTCTGTCTCTCTCTTTCTCCACCCTTCTCCCCTCTCCCTCCCTCCCTCCCTTGAGTTCATCACACATGTGCGGTTGAGCGATTGCCGACATTTGCTGTTAGTAACTTGTGAGTAATGACCAGAGACATAACAATACTTGTGCCAAGCGTGCTGCAGTCCATAAGGTCACATAGAGTCGAACACGACTAAACAACAACAAGTAAGAGCATACCAGACGACTTTAAAATCAAAATCCCAAGGTTAGCACCTCCTCTCAGCTCACCTTCTGGATCTTAAGATGACTCTGCATATGCTTAAAGAATACCGTATATACTCGAGTATAAGCCGAGTTTTTCAGCCCTTTTTTTAAGGCTAAAAAGGGCCCCCTCGGCCTATACTCAAGTCACTCTCCCCCTGTGTCTCTCTACCCCCCCCCCCGTGTCTCTCTAACCCCACCGTGTCTCTCTACCCCCCCTGTGCCTCTTCCTCATCCTCAACCCCACCATCTCATTAGAAAACCCCCCCTCCTCAACCTAAACCCCCCTCCTCATTCTAACCCCCCCTAAATACCTTCCCCTCACTTACCCGCTTCTGCTCCGGCCTCCGCTCCTTCTTGACCCGGCGCGCATGTGACGTCACGGCATTAGCATATACCGGGTGCCTGCACCAGGTATATGCTAATGACGCGGCGCGCATGTGACGTCACGGCATTAGCATATACCGGGTGCCTGCACCCGGTATATGCTAATGACGCGGCGCGCATGTGACGTCACATGCGCGCCAGGTCAAGGAGCGGAGGCCGTAGCAGAAGCAGGTAAGTGAGGGGAGAGGGGGAGGTATTTAGGGGGTTTAGGTTGAGGAGGGGGGTTTAGGTTGAGGAGGGGGGCTGAGTTTGAGGAGGGAGGTTGAGGAGGGGGGTTGAGGATGTGGAGGGAGGTTGAGGATGAGGAGGGAGGTTGAGGATGAGGAGGGAGGTTGAGGATGAGGAAGGAGGTTGAGGAGGGTGATAAGGGAGGGGGGAAGAGACACAGGGAAGGGAGAGGGGAGAAGAGACACGTGAGAGAGAGGGGGACACAAGAGGGGGAAACAGAGGGCACAAGAGGGACACAGGAGGCAGCACATTTCCCACCCTCGGCTTATACTCGAGTCACTCATTTTACCCAGTATTTTGTGGTAAAATGGGTGAAAAAGGGGATGGTCATTGGCTTTCAGACCAAGGGTGGCAGTATTTCTGAAACAGCAAAGTTTGTGAACTGTTTGCGTGGTGCTGTGGTTAAAGTGTACCGTGACTGGACAAACGGCACCAGGTAAATGTCAGCTGGGAAGGTGTGTGAGACAACGGATACGCAACAGCAGAGCAACTCACCATCCAAACGAACCAGGGGGCTACCAGACGTTTTAGATACACAACAGTACAGCATATGGAGCTCTGAAGCAAACAGCTGGTCAGCGCACCCATGCTGACGAGGGTTCCTCATCAGAAGCAACTTCACTTTGCATGACAGTACTGGAATTGGACCTCTTCTGCTTGCCAAAGGGTTGCCTTCTCTGATTAATCACGTTTTCTGTTCCATCGATTGGGTGGACGTTGGCGTTTCAGGAGTGAAACCTCTAAGAACAAACAGTATGTTGGAAGAACACAAGCTGGTGGTGGCAGCATTACAGTCTGGGGAATGTTTTCTTGGCATTGTCTATGTCCATTCATACCTCTGGAAGGCAGTCTCAACCGATTGCAGATCAAGTACACCCATACATGTGACTGGAGTGGATGGGATCTTCCAGCAGGACAATGCAGCATGTCATACAGCCAGAATTGTGGTTGGAGGAGCTGGACAAAGATTTCCAAGTACTTACCTGGCCTTCAAATTCCCCAGACTTGAACCCATTGAGCGCCTGTGGGACCGCTTCAACTGCCATGTTGCAGTATGCATTTTCCACCAAGCACTCTTCAGCAGCTCTTGGATGCACTGCAGTCTGCATGGCTACGCCATCTAGCTGCTGTCCGTGCTGCACATGGTGGTTATTTGGGATATTAGCTGCTGGTCATAATAATGGTGAGCATAAGAGTAAGAGAAGCTCTCCATCATACAGAGGACAGACAACAAATACATTTGTAAGCTCATCTGCATGTCTAAAAGGCGGGGACATGCAAACGAGAAGACAATGTACCATACTCTTTGGATCTAAAAAATAGCAATTTTATACATTTCTCCCTTAAAGCATATGATGGGATGGAAAACACACACATATATATATATATATATATATATATATATATATATATATACGTATATATATATATATATATATATATATATATATATATATATACTCATATAACTTGCTTTAGACGTTCTAATGTGAACACAGATGTACTATTTATTTACTGTACTACTGTAGGGTGGAGGGCTTATATCGCTCTTTTGCTCACCATATATTAAATGATTGTTTAATACACTCCTCAAAATATTCACTACACAATCTGGGATCTCACCCCACGATGATGATAGGCAGTAACCTTAAAACAGCTGTCTGTGGGTAGGATTCCCAGCTTGTGTATAATCCAATCTTGGATTTGGATAAAAGCTGTGTAATGCAGCTGGCATAAGCTTAAAGTAAGCCACGTTTAAAATGGTTATGGATAGAAGTATTTGTGGGCACATTTGCATGTCCCTGCTCAGCTTCCCAGAATGCAGTGTAATAGCTTTATTTCTCCGAATTCTGAGCAGGAAACAGGATTTGTAACTTGTTTTAGATATTCAAATGTGAACACAAATGTACTATTTATTTTCTATGTATGTGTATATATATATATATATATATATATATATATATATATATATATATATATATATAGACATGCAAATGTGCCCTCAAAGGTTTCTCTCTTGCAATCCATTACCATTTTACGCATGGCTTCCTTTAAGCATATGCCCGCTGTATACCACTGCTTTGGGCAAAGCTCATGTTGGATTATACACAAGCCAGGAAACCATAGAGAGCTGTTTCAAGGTCACTGCCTCTCATCAGTGTGGAGCCGGTTCCTAGCTTGTGTAGTAGATTTTGTGAGGAGATAGTTTACCACAACAATCATTTAATATTTGGTGGGCAAAAGAGTGATAGAAGCCTCCACCGTACAGTAATATACACTGACTCCAACTGACTTGTGAGTATAATAATTTATAGATGATCTGATTTTGGCTACTCACATACAAGATTACACAACCATTCTTCTCATTTTATTTTTATATTTGGTTATTTTCTAGTTTCAGTTCGTGATACCCTCCTGCACACAGGAAGCAGCCCACCCTCCTCCTCTATGGAGAGAGCCCCCAGTGTGTGGGATCACCCACCTCCTCCTGTCTATATCAGTAGCCGGATAGATTACTTTATATGGAGTTTGGAGTCATCAGCAGCTTGTGTGTGGGAGGAGGCTGGGATATAAAGAGGGAGGCAGCCACAAGCAGGACAGAAGGAGAGCAGATCCATCCTTGGAGTACAGGAGAAGCTATTGGAGTGAAAGCAGCTGTTTGGAGAACCCTACACCATCCTCTCCTGCTGCCACTACTACGGCACTGTGACCTCTGCACAGCATCCTTTCCTGCTGTCAGTACTATTGCACTCTGCATAGCATCCTTTCCTGCTGACATTACTATTGCACAGTGACCTCTTCACAGCATACTCTGTGTCCATTCTGATCATTTGCAGCAGCTCTGCCCAGCACCTTTTGATCATTTGCCCCCCACACACACCATGTGTGAGGATTATCTCTGCAGCTATGAGGAAGCAATGCAGGAGTGCGGGTACCTGGAGGAGGACTTCTTTCATCCTTCCTCAGCCAGAGGACCAGTGAGGAGAAAAAGACAGAACAGGCTCAGGATCCAACCGCTGTCCTTTGAGGAGATACCAGAGGTGGAGGAGGAAGGGGTGCCACCATCCGAGCAAGAAAAGGCCAGAAAGTCTTTCCTGCAGTCTCTGGAGTCACTGAGAAGAAGCTTCAATAACATGCACATCCAGAGAGACCGGCTGAGCAGCTGCAACCTGACCCTGAGCTCTAGTGACTCTGCTCTGTGATCACCCACAGGCTTCCTAAATACTAAGAACAATTATGAAGGGGTGCAGCAAGGGGACCACCAGCTCCAGGGTACATTGGTCCATAGCCTAGGATACATCTGGGCCTCCAGAGACATTTACAGACTTGAGACCTGAATATTGTAAGAACAGTTTCTTTTTTTTGTTTTTTTTTATTAATGATCTCTCTCTCTCTGTAAGAAGAAGCAAATGTTAAAACTTACAGGATCACTATATTTTAGAAAAATATTATATATCAAAATATATTTTTTTAGAGAAAATCTTAACATTTAAGAATAATATTGTATAATGCAAGTTTCCATTTTGACTGACCTGAGCACATCCCAAAATCTTGAATGCTGATGGCACATGCAATTTTATTTACGAGAGGGAGCAGAGAGAGGAGGGAGAGGGGTAGAGCATTAGTTGGTGCTTTTGGAATTTGATACCTGTCCTCTTCCCCTACATATACTCTGAAACAGACAGCTTGCATCAAGAAATACAAGCCTTGCATAATAGAAATGTAAATGCCCTATCACCATGGTAAATGGTGATATATATATATATATATATATATATATATATATATATATATATATCTCAGTACTGCTTAATAAGGAGTGGAGACACCTCTCGAAAGCTCAACTATTAAACTATACAATCCTTAAAAATATATCAGATATTGCAAATCTCATGCATTTTATATTAAATTATTCAGATTTCCTTTTCATTAAGGTGCTTTTCTTTATCTTCTGGTCAAGGAGTCCAGTAAAGGTTTTTGCCTAAAAAAAAATTCTCTCCTTTTCTCAAATGGCACTACATGTTGCTGCAACAGACATGTCAATTTATTCCTTTTTATTTCAGATAAGTAAAGTATTTGAGAGAGCTTGTAATTAATGGCCCCTTCAGGGCACATATCTCCCCCAACACTGCCGACTCCAGTTAAATAAACAGTTTGAAAGCTACAACTGCTGTATTTAAAATGATTATAAAACAGAAAAATTACCATCAAATTACAACTTCTCCACTTGATTTTCGAAGCTCTATATGATGGTGCCAAGCACTATCCATAAAGGTGGTCCAAAATAGAATCCAGGCCACCCACCGCTCTGGATTCAATATTTATAGTAATATTGCAATTTATATATTTAATTATTTGCTTTTTTTCATCCTTGATATCTATTTTTCTATGTATGTAATAATTCTGAATATTTTTTTATATATTAAACTGCAGATACTTCCATTGTACAATATGAGGGTAAATAAACCTATGTATGCAAACAACATATATGTCCTTTATGTGTTCTTATTGTTTAGTTACTAGACCACTGGGGTCTTCTCTACCACATCTGTCAGTTACTAAACTTCAGAATGGCTAAAATTGTTTAAGAAAAATAATAAACACAACCTTTGTATGTTTTACTTTTATTTGCAATTATTATTTATCTTGTTCTGTCTGCTATTTTTCCATAAGGACGTATATGTATAAACTAGTCCTGCTTAATGCACTGGCAGATTTAGATACCACATTTCTAATGTGTAGAAAGGATCTTTCTCTGAATATAGTCTTAGGAAGTGGATTAACAGAAACCAAAATGATAGATTCTGATGCTGCTGCCCAAATCTGTGTAATAGAGTAGGCATATGCTTAAAGGAAGCAATGTTTAAATGGTTATGGATTACAAAAGCAAAGGTTTTGTGGGCACACTTGCATGTTTCTGCCCAGGTTCCCAGAATGCAGTGTAATAACTATTTCTCAGAATTCTGAGCAGGAAGCAGGTTTTTCAAATGTGAACACAAATCTATTTACTATATATATATTATATATATATATAAATATATATATATATATTATACACATATATATATATATATATTATACACATAAACACACAGGCTGCATATATATATATATATATATATATATATATACGGTATATATATATATATATACACACACACACACACACATACATGACAGTCTCAGACGTTTGTTAGATTACAAAATATATCTACAAGGGGTTAAAGTTCCTTTTCAAACTTTTTTAAATATTTATTAGGCGCAGGAAGTGCAGGCTGCCTATCACAGGCTGGCGCGGTAATGAGGTCAGCTTCAGCTTGTAACCAATATCCACGTATAACCTATCTCAACATGCAACTGTTAAAGGAGGTTACATCTGCATATTGAGATTAGTTACACACAAGTGAAGCAGATCAGGCCCCCATATATCAGTATGTCATATACTCCCCCAATAGTTGTCCTTATGGTCCAACAACTTTAAAAAAAGCATAATAAACACATTTTGAACATTTATATACAAATATTCTTTCTGGGTTTTCAAAAGGGTATGTCTAGTAAACTAAGGAGCTTGGACGCATTTGCATTTTTGGCTGTCACATTCCCACGGTGCAGATAGAAGCTACAGTGGCTGTTTTATAACTTCAGCCAATTACATTTTATGAGCAGGTGATGGGGCAGCCTGGGGCCCTGGCTCCATTTTTTAGCAAATAGTGATAAGTACAATTACACTGTATATTAGAGAATGTCACCTGGTTACTCACCATATAATAAAACTAACCGAGGACTGGATCACATTGCTGTGCCAACCTGGATCTACACGTTTCCCACAATATGTCCTATAAAGAAATATATCCCCAGCCTATGTTAGGCCTATAAATTAATTTGTTCGGTTCATTAACATTATCAATGTGCGCTGCTTCAAACAGAGCACTAAAAAAAGTATATAAAAATTAAAGGGATATCTAAATGTCCTGGATTATGAATGCATCTGATGGAGGAGAATCAGAAGTATATGTTTGCATAGAAAAATACCAAAATAAACATTTAGACACTCACCTTGAAGTTAAGCAAAATCTATTGTAATTTCTGACAGTTTAAAATGAAGGTTAACACCCCCTTCAATTTGTTTTGGCCCATCCAGTTAGAGAAAGATTTGAGACATAGCACTGTTAGTTGCTATGACAACAGCCCACAGCATAGACAGGGAGTAGGGATGAGTCATATACCAGCAGTGACAACACTGCTCTCCTATTGGCTGTGGTGAAAAGCACCATGGGATTTGTAGCAAAGGAGCCTGGGAAATGTAGTGTATCACTGACATGTGACAGGAAGCTGCAAGGAGGAAGCTGCAAGGAGATTGGCTGAGCTAGAAAGAGAAGGTAAATAGTTGGTTAATATTGCTCCCCGGGGGCACCAGGAAGTTGTGTAGACAACCCCTGGGGGTGTCAACATAATCATTAGAGGGATTTGTAGATATTGATAAAAATAAAATGTTTTATGAGATGTGCTGCATACATATAGGCTGCTTTTTGCCTACAGAGTGAGGAAATGGATTAATCCATGAATCTTGGATATGCCTTTAATAAGGAGCTTGTAATTTATGGTGCTTTCAGGACCTGAGCAGAAAATAAGTTCTTTGACTAACTTTTCTACGCTCTCTCTCTCCTCTCTCTGTCCTCTCTATCTCTCTCTCTCCTCTCTATCTTTGTCTCTCTCCTCTCTAACTCTCCTCTCGAACGCTCTTTCTCTCCTCTCGAACGCTCTTTCTCTCCTCTCGAACGCTCTTTCTCTCCTCTCGAACGCTCTTTCTCTCCTCTCGAACGCTCTTTCTCTCCTCTCGAACGCTCTTTCTCTCCTCTCGAACGCTCTTTCTCTCCTCTCGAACGCTCTTTCTCTCCTCTCGAACGCTCTTTCTCTCCTCTCGAACGCTCTTTCTCTCCTCTCGAACGCTCTTTCTCTCCTCTCGAACGCTCTCTCTCTCCTCTCCGTCTTTCTCTCCTCTCCGTCTTTCTCTCCTCTCCGTCTTTCTCTCCTCTCCGTCTTTCTCTCCTCTCTCTCTGTCTTTCTCTCCTCTCTCTCTGTCTTTCTCTCCTCTCTCTCTGTCTTTCTCTCCTCTCCCTCTGTCTTTCTCTCCTCTCTCTCTGTCTTTGTCTCCTCTCTCCCTTTGTCTCCTCTCTCCCTTTGTCTCCTCTCTCCCTTTGTCTCCTCTCTCCCTTTGTCTCCTCTCTCCCTTTGTCTCCTCTCTCCCTTTGTCTCCTCTCTCTTTGTCTCCTCTCGCTCTCTCCTCTCTATCCCTGTCCTCTTTATCTCTCTCGCTGAGGGGGAGGAGGCACAAGGGAAGGAGAGGGGGCAAAGAGACACATGGGAGGAAGAAACACAGGGGAGAGAGAGGGGCAGAAAAAAAAGACAGGGGAGGGATGAGAAGAGACACAGGGGAGGGGGGGAAGAGACATGGGGAGGAAGTAGAGGGGGGAGATCATATGAGCGACAAAGACACTCATTGCGAGGCCTGCAAGGCAGGCAGGTTGGGGGGGGGAGGGGGACCTTGCAATGTGTGGCAAACACCATTGCCAGGCTTTAAATTTTATTGCAATGGTTTAAACCCCACTCACACAGACAGACTAGTGCAGTCAATTAACCCCCCACCACCATCACCCTGAGACAGCTTAATGTAGTCAATTAACCCCCTTCCCTCAGAAAGCCAGTGGATTAACCACCCCCACGCCCCCCCCCCCCCACCCCCCTCACTCAGACAGCCTAATGCAGTGGATTAGCCCCCCCTCCCCCCCCCACACACACACACAGAAAGTAGGTTAAGCCCACCTCAGCCAGCCTAATGCAATGGATTGAGCCCGCCCTCAGTCAGCCTAATGCAATGGATTAAGCCCGCCCTCAGCCAGCCTAATGCAATGAATTAAGCCCCCCTAAGCCAGCCTAATGCAATGGATTAAGCCCCCCCACCACCTCCTCAGCCAGCCTAATGTAATGGGTTAAGCCCGCCCTCAGTCAGCCTAATGCTATGGATTGAGCCCGCCCTCAGTCAGCCTAATGCAATGGATTAAGCCCGCCCTCAGCCAGCCTAATGCAATGAATTAAGCCCCCCTAAGCCAGCCTAATGCAATGGATTAAGCCCCCCCACCACCTCCTCAGCCAGCCTAATGCAATGGATTAAGCCCCCCTCAACCAGCCTAATGCAATGGATTAAGCCCCCCCACAGCCATGCTAATGCAATGGATTAAGCCCCCCCCCCCCCACCACCACCTCAGCTAGCCTAATGCAATGGATTAAGCCCCCCTCAACCAGCCTAATGCAATGGATTAAGCCCCCCCACAGCCATGCTAATGCAATGGATTAAGCCCCCCCCCCCCCCACCACCACCTCAGCTAGCCTAATGCAATGGATTAAGACTCCCCTCAGTCAGCCTAATGCTATGGATTAAGCCCCCCCCCCCCCCCCCCCAGCCAGCCTAATGCAATGGATTAAGCATCCTCACTACCCACCACAGCCAGCCTAATGCAATGGATTAAGCCCCCCCTCAGCAAGCCTAATGCTATGGATTAAGCCCCCTCAGACAGCCTAAAGAACATATCTTTTAGTTTAATAATTCTATTACTTCATATTGCCAGAGACATAAAAATATACATGGTATAATAAAATATGACTTAATAAATTTGTACATAATATTGCCCCCCCCACCCCACAGTCTAATGCAGTGTATCCCCCCCCCCCTCAGAAAGTCTAATGCAGTGGATTAAATAATTGAAATCAGGAAATATCTTTTAGTTTAATAACTCGATTTATTCACATTGCCAGTGACATAAAAATATACATGATATAATAAAATATTACCTATTAAATGTGTACATAATACTTTCATTATAACTTACGTCATGTATATATATATATATATATATATATATATATATATATATATATATATATATTGCACTTGAGTATCACATTCACAGTTACAAAACATTCCTAGAGAAGCACCTTATTGAAACAGGTCATACCTGGTTAATTAGAAAAAATATATATTTATCTTTCTTTACAACTTTCATGTCTTTTCTGTAAATATCTGTAATTATACAGATTTGGCTTCCAAGTCCTGAGTTTCTCTGCACCAGTACCCTCAGGAGGAGGTGTAGGTGTAAGTAGGATTGAGGGATGCTTTTTGCCCCCCCTTGACATATAATGGAGGGGGGGGTTAGAGTTTTAGTCCTCACAGGTTGGAGTCAGAGTCACTGGAGTCCAGGCTGTGCCTCATTTTGCAGTTGCCCAGTTTGTCTCTCTGGAGGTGCATGTTATTGGAGCTTCTTCTCAAAGACTCAAGAGATTTTAGAAAGGATTTTCTGGCTTTTTCCTCCTCAGTAGGGGACACCCCTTCCTCATCCACCTCTCGAATCTCCTCAAAAGAAAGAGGCTGGGACCTGAGCCTGGTGAGCCTGGACCTCCTCAATGGTCCTCTGGCTAAGGGTGGCTGAGGGAATTCCTCCTCCAGGTACCCACTTTGACGCATGGCCTCCTGGTAGGTGCAGAGATGGTCCTCAGAATGGCTATCTGACAGCATAGTGTGTAGAGGGCTAGACAGGAACAGAAGACTAGACAGGGGATGGAGGTCAAATGAGCAGAGGATGCTGTTAAGAAGTCACTGTGCAGAACTAGGACGAGGAGCAGAGGATGCCGTGCAATAGACGTGTCCACAGCAAAGGATGGTGTAGGGTACTCCAGACAGCCGCTCTCAACCCCTATATATCTGTCCTCTCTGCAATAGCTTCTCCTGTACTCCAAGGATGGATCTGCTCTCCTTCTGTCCTGCTTGTGGCTGCCTCCCTCTTTATATCCCAGCCTCCTCCCACACACAAGCTGCTGATGACTCCAAACTCCATGTAAAGGTAGCTATCCGGCTTCGTCATGCAGAGAGGAGGTGGGTGTGAGAGGGGTTCCCACACACTGGGGGCTTACTGTCTGCTGGTGGGGGTTCTTCCTGTCTGCATAAAACAGTTACGCAAGAGAATTATAAATGCTATAATAAAAACAGCACTGTAGTTTAAGAAAGCCTACACATGTTTGTGATGTAAGACTATTAGCAGCTGCATAAGATATGAACCTAAAAACATATTTAAATCACATAATTTTTTAAGCTTCCATTGAGCCTCATTCAATTGCGAGTTGGCCAATTGAATAGGGCTCTATATAAGCACATAACATATTTTTTATACAGAACTTTTTAGTTACTGAACTTCTATCCAAAATCAAGGTCTTCACGAACTAAAAACTTCGGTCAAAAAATATGTTATGTGCTTATATAGAGCCCTCTTCAATTGGCAAAATTGCAATTGAATGAGGACCATTGTGTCTAACTTCAGCTTGAAGCCTGCACAATGTGCGTGTCTGTATCTATTAGTTGAGGGAGGTGTTGGGTAGATAGAGGTGGGCTTGTTAAATATTTTTTAAGATTTGAAACCTACCCCAATCCCCGTCACATGATGATAACCAGACAGAAATCTAAAAACCCATCTCACACACATGGAAAATACACAAATATATTATGGATGCCTCCATGGACAAGAAGAAGTGTCATTTTTATCTAATCAATAAACAGCTGTATGATTTTCCCTCCATAATTATGTTATTATTCATACCCAAAGTTTATTTTTTGATTGATCCATGATCGTTTTACATTTTTCACCTTTATATACAATTATTGTTTACCGCAGGCTTCCTTTTTTTTTTTCTAGGTTACTTCTTGTAGCTTGTGTCTCAATGGGATGTGTCCTTGCAGGCTAATTAGTTTTTCATTAGCCTTAAAAGAGAAAACTGGCAGTTGTGAATGACACATTCCCGTTACACAGATAGAAGCTTCCCTTCTCCAACATCAGGAAATAGAACACAGGAAATTAAAATGTTGGATTTTACATCATTTTATTTGCATATACAAGTAATTAGAGTCTTTAGTATTAGATTTTACATTCTAAAAACATGTTGCCTATTTTAAAAAGAGGATATATTAAGTGGCCCTTTAAATGATTGCTAAAACTTAAGAAATAAGGTTTTGAAAAATAGAGAAGCTGCTCACATACTAGGTAAAATGACCTTCATAACTTGTACTATAACTTTTATTTATAATGCATTTCTCATTAGGTAAAATTAAAAATCTGGGGGACAACGGGGCAATGATGTCTACCTACACTTGCTAGGAAGGATTGCTTTGTAGTATACAAAAAAATAACATCTTCATTAAAAATGGAAACCCATTACTCTCCTAAAAGGGTTGCGCTGAGCCCATGTGCCCGGATAGGGGGCAAGTAGATGGGGGAGATTTGGTGAGACTGATCAATTGGTGTTAACTAGAGCAGCATTAAGAAACTAGATATACTGACCCAATATCAAGATAATCAGGATTGGTCATGGTTATTGTCAACTGGTTTCCTCCATCGGCCATCAAATAATCATGCTGTGTTGGAATTACAGCCCAATGATCTTGTGGTGATAATGGAGATGCAGTCATTTCCACTGGTTAAAAGGGAACCGCAACTTAGAGTAAATAAAATATGACGAACTTAACGGCTGAACCGCGCACATCCAAAAACACGAAAAACACAACAAATACAAATAAAAACATAACAAAAACATCACACACAGCACGGGGGGACAGCCAGGACGTCTGGGAGTGAGGTTGCATGCAAATTTAAGTCGAATTTGCAGAGTTTCGCCACTTGAAAATCGCCTAAGAGAGAGAAAAAATGGCCACCCAAAAAAACGAAAATGAGGCTACACGAACCCTAAACACGCAAAAGACCGCCAGGCACATACGACTTTTAGAAGGCACTCAGCGCGGAGCTCAAAATAAATGCTCAGGGTGCTTAGAGGAGCAAAAGTACACAAGGGGACAGGCTCGCAATGAGCTCCAAAGGAGCTCATTGCAAGCCTAGCGGTGAGCGCCGAAGGCACTTAGTGTGGCGCTTGCAATGAGCGCTGCAGGTGCTCAGATGACCAAAACTACATCAGGGGAGAGGCATCGCAATGAGCGCCGAAGGTACTCAAGAGTGGCAAACAGCATTACCTGCCTTACAATTTCATTGGCGTCATTTTTTGACGGGCAAGTCACTACTATATTTATAATGAGTAGAAGTATTTAGGAATGCAAATTGGTATGATTTGCTCGTTGTAGACAGTGATTATGCACTGTGTATGGTTGAAGAGGGCCGTGCTCTCCCAGTGCAGAGAAGGCGCTCAGGGGGGGGGCCGCATGGAAAGTGTCTGCTGACCCCCCATCTTGCCACTGCTGGATCTATAGGCAGCAATTCACCATATCAGGTTATAGGATGTTGGCATACCTAACCAGGATTCTGACAAACTCAGAGGTGAATATTATGCAAGTTGTGTGGCAGTTTAAATGTCTTTCTGCCCTTGTAAAATATATTCTAAAGATGTTTAAACCTTTAGTGAATGTATTTTAATGTGAATGGTCAACTCTTTTTGTAGTTTTTTGACAGGCAGTGCAGAAAAAAGTACACATATAAATACTTCTAATAGCAACCGGTTGTTAGAAATTTTGAGTGAACTTGGTCAGTAATAAATCTTGAAAGCCTAATATTTTAAGGGTACATTTTGTTGTTTAGTCATTCAGTCATGTCCGACTCTCCATAACGCTATGTACCCCAGCACACAAGGCACATTAGTCAGCCACTGCCCCTCCGCTCATCTTTATTGCTTCAGTGACCTCATGCATCCATCTCCACCTCAGCCTTCCCCTTCTCTGTGAGTCTTCAATCTTTCCCAGAATCTTCTCTAAGGAATTTTGTCTTCTCATGATATGGCCAAAATATTTCTGCTTAAACCTGATGATCAAATCTTCCAGTGAACAGTTTGGGTTAATTTCCTGTTATTGATTTATTGGATGTTCTTGCAGTCCAAGAAACTCTAAGCAGTTTTCTCCAACACCACAATTCGAAGAGGTCAATAGTATGGCGCGCAACCGTAAATAAAGGATAAATGATTGGCTATTGATATTGTCAATTGGTTTCCTCCGCGGACCACCACATAATCATGCTGTATTAGAATTACAGCCCAATCATCTTGTGGTGATAATGGAGATGTAATTATTTCCACTGATAAACCATTCTTGATCCTGGTTATGAAAATGAGTATCAGCCACTAAGTATCCAGTACAATCACACCTCTAAAGAAGCTCTGGGTGGCCAATAAACTTCCAGTTGGATAAATAATAATGAATACATATTTCTAATTGTTAATAATAATGACAAGATTTATGTATGCCAACTGGACATGTTTTTTTTTTTTTTTGTGAGAGTTAATTAATGGCTTTAGATAGGAGTGGTCTTTTATAGATATAATTTATCCTTAAATTCTCAAGTTTCAATGACAATTATCTAACACGTTCACTCAAACATAGTAACAACTCGCAACCATGAAGGACCCAGGGATGGATGCGACACAAACCATATCATCGGACACAGGGGACTGGTGGCACTGGACTTTAAGTATCAGCATTTCCCAACTCAGCAATTGAGTCCATTAAATAGAGACTTGGAAGTCTGACACATTCTCTGCTGGGAAATCACCTCCTTAAGACGTGTCACGGTCAGATGATGTTTGTCAATGTCAGATGTTTACAACCTTTCTATATCTAGCAGATCTCTCCTTGAGCTCTTCCAATAACCTACAGTAGCAAACTGTCTTCCTAGTGTGTGCCCCCAAAAATAGCTCAGTCAGACCCTCCAATGAGCCAGTAACCACCTGAAAAATCTTTCTGCAACTCATTTCTGGAAGCTCAGATATTAAAGAGACAATCTAAAAGAAGCTATTGGCAGTTAAATTGAGGGTAATATCTCTTGGTCCCCAAACCTGATCTGCTTTACAACCCCAGAAAGCAATAAACTATCTTCAACTTTTATGACTATCTGAGGCCAGAGGTAAAGCATCTGCCCAAATTAGCTTGGGGTGGAGGCCACTCCTATTCCTAGACCAGATGCCAGATGTCTGGCAAATTGCACTTTCTGGCTTTACAATATTATTTGTTTTTATGTGCCATTGGGGAGGGAAACATACAAAATCTTTCACACAACAATGATAGAAAATAAATGCACAAATTAAACAAGCAACAAGACATTGACATTAGTGGCTTTTAACCTAACATTGAATTATCATTTTGATAACCTTGATGTTAGCAATCAGATGTGTAAGATAACAGGGTTACTTGTGGGGTGCAGGGGAGACACTGAGGGGCTGTATTCTGTTAATGTTTAATCTATTCAGGAGTGGATAGGGGAGAGATAGAAGGAGGGAGTGTCATTTTTGACTCATTGATTATTTGAGAAAAGGTTTTACCATTTCACTTCTTTTCCCTCCCCTTACGGAGTGATCAGCTACAATTTACTGATGAGGCCAAACTAAGGTCTGGGGTTTGCGGTTTCTCCTGTTCAGGGTAGAATTGCCTGGTATTTTGGGGCTGGATCACTCAAATGAGACCAGACTGATACTACAGGGTATTTCTCTCTGCGAAGGGCACAAGTGAGATAAAAGAGGTTGCTCTCATAGTGGCTTATTACGTACATAGAACTAATCTATTGAAGTTAGTACGTTCTCCGATTGAGCTCCTCTATTTTTGTTGTATCATATCCATCCCTTATATAGCTCTGTATCCACCCCCTAATTATAATCTGATTAGAAGTCGGATACACATAGGAATACAATAAATAAACTTTTTGATGATTGGATAACATCATCAATTTGTGCCGGATTCATTTCCCCATTTTTCTTGACCATGCACAAGCTACAGTATCTCACAAAAGTGAATACACCGCACATTTTTGTAAATATTTTATTATATCTTTTCATGTGACAACACTGAATAAATGACACTCTGCTACAATGTAAAGTAGTAAGTGTACAGCCTGTATAACAGTTGCTGTCCCCTCAAAATAACTCAACACACAGCCATTAATGTCTAAACCGGTGGCAAGAAAAGTGAGTACACCCCTAAGTGGAATTGTCCAAATTGGGCCCAAAGTGTCAATATTTTGTGTGGCCAACATTATTTTCCAGCACTGCCTTAACCCTCATGGGCATGGAGTTCACCAAAGATTCACAGGTTGCCACTGGAGTCCTCTTCCACTCCTCCATGATGACAACACGGAGCTGGTGGATGTTAGAGACCTTGCACTTCCCCATCTTTCGTTTGAGGGAGGGGATCATGCTCTGCTTCAGTATGTCACAGTATATGCCGGCACTGGGGAGTTACAGTTCATTGAGGGAACCATGAATACCAACATGTACTGTGACATACTGATGCAGAGCATGATCCCCTCCCTTCGGAGACTGGGCCGCAAAGCAGTATTCCAACATGATAATGACTCCAAACACACATCCATGACGACCACTGCCTTGCTAAAGAAGCTGAAGGTAAAAGTGATGGACTGGCCAAGCATGTCACTAGACCTAAACCCTATTGAGCATTTGTGAGGCATCTTCAAATGGAAGGTGGGGGAGTGCAAGGTCTCCAACATCCACCAGCTCTGTGATGTCATCATAGAGGAGTGGAAGAGGACTCGAGTGTCAACCTGTGAATTTCTGGTGAACTCCATGCCCATGAGGGTTATGGCAGTGCTGGTAAATAATGGCGCCAAACAAAATATTGACACTTTGAGCCCAATTTGGACATTTCCACTTAGGGGTGTACTCACTTTGGTTGCCAACAGTTTAGACATTAATGTCTGTGTGAGGAGTTATTTTGAGGGGACAGCAAATTTACACTGTTATACAGGCTTTACACTTTCTACTTCTTCAGTGTTGTCACATGAAAATATATAATAAAATAGTTACAAAAACTTTTGTGAGATACTGTAGGGTTTGGACTCATGACTCATTTTCTAAATCCATCTTTTGTGGAAGACTACTCAGCGAGGAGCATATTTTATAATATGTTGGAATGGTCATGCCTATGCCAATATAAAAAGCTTTGCTACAACATGCATAAAGCAATTAAAGACACACTACGAGATTAAATTGCAACACAAAACATAAAACTACCTGTAATATTAACCCTTTCCCACTCACAAAGGCTCTAACGTGTACCCTGGAATATATATATGATTACATATACATGTCGCTCATCACATCTACATTAGGAAAACAAATAGTGGCCAATTTACACTGCCACATCACATATATCAAGTACCAGGGGAACATTTTATTATTTGTTGTTCAGTTGTGTCCGACTCTCTGTGAACCTATGGACTGCGGCACACTTAGCTAGGTCTCTGCCTGTGCGGTTCCACAAGGTTTGCATGCCAAAGATACTGGAGTGGGTTGCCAGTTCCTTCTGCTATGATCTGCCCACCTACAGTGGTCCTACATGGTATAGCTCACAGCTTCATTAAGGTACACAAGCCCCTTCACCACCATCACGTAGCAATCCACAAGGGGACCAGGGGATCATACACCACACTATTGTAAATTGAAGAATAGCAAAACATAATGGGAGGTCACCAAATGGGTATACATCCTGGCACATGGCCACGAGCAATGGCATGGGACTTTACAGGAAGGGCCTAGCAGAGATTACCCCTGATGGAGGTAAGTTGGCTGTTGATCCACATGCCTCTGCACAGCCTCCATGTGTTTTTGCGGCCCTTCATGGGTTAGAGTAGATTAGTGTGGTGTATTTTCCCCTGGTCCCCTACAGCATTGCTAAGTGGTGGAGGTGAAAAGGCTTGTTTACTGCAATGAAGCTGTGACCTATACCATGTAGGGTGACTATATTTTTATGATATCTAATGTTATTATTACTATTACTATTATTATTGTTGTATGTATTGATCTATAGCATAGTTACTAGGGCTCAGTTTACATATATAGGAATGTGATACAAATGTGATGTATGTCCCATAACCCAACCATTGAAAACACACTGACCCTGTTAAAACGGTATAACAAAGCTTTATTTCATACACAGAGCACAATCAGAAATGGACAAGACTGTGTATTAATATCATGGGTGTGGTGTGGGCAGATCCCAGGAGAGCAAGAGGCTTGTGGGAAAAGGGATACCTAAAGAGGGTAATGTCATAGTCTAGAATAAGTATGATGAATAGTACCTACCAGGGTGTCGTGGTCACTACACTACTGCAACCGGAATCTGATGAAAAAAAAGGATCACCAAAAAACACTCCATTTGATTGAAGAAACCATTAATGTACATAGCACTTACAACTTGTCTAGATCACAGCGGGGGATAGGGGATAGTGGGTTCAAATCCCGGAGGTGTGGCCAGTGGTCCAGATGGTGACCCCACTAGACATATTATATCCTCCTCCTCTGAACCAGAGTCCTCGGGTCCACTTCTCTCCTCCACCGGCGCCGGGTTCTTGCTGGGCTGGGGCTTGCTCCTCCAATTCCTGCTCTGAAGGACCCGACGCCTCCGCCTCTGGCTCACCACTGAACCCAGACCTCCTTGATAATGAAAGATGGAAAATAAATGTATATGTCATTAGTATGATGAATAATACATTGTTTTGTGGGCATTCCTAACTATCTGACATCTATGCTTGAACCTGGACGATTCTCCTAATTGCAACTCTGATTAGCTATCATTTGCTAGATATGATCTATTCTTTGGCACTTGGTCTTGATCGTTCTTGGCTCCTAACACTATCTTGATTCCGGCTGCTTTCTGTAATTGTATATGCTGCAGTGGGCACAACAATAAATGGTCTCTCTATTGGTTGATTACTGTTGTTGTGCCCAGGAATGACAGTGATTTGTCAGCTTCATGGATTTAATGACGCATCCATCTATCCCTTGTTAATTCCATGAAGCTGACATGTCAGTGTTCTTGTTGGTCATCATGTACATGTAGTGGCATGTTGAGCCACCAGGATTGAAGTTCAAGCGGCGGGCACCTGTCCCAGAAGGTCCTTGGCGACCCTCTCGCACGCATTATAGCTCACAGTCATGTTCTTGCCCTCCATGGCCATCATCCTCCTCACCTTGGCACGCATGTCGTCAAAGCGGTGCTTGATAGACCTCACATCCCTTGGCGCTGTGCCCACTGCTGTAACCTCAGCTGCTACTTCCTTCTGTGCCTGAGTCCTAGGCCCTGGCCTGCCTTCCCTGCCCCCTGCAAGGATCACGGGGCGGCCACAGATAGCACCAAGGAGGACCGCTTTGTCCTGGTGCGTGTAATTGTGGGCCCTGTGCTTGCCCTCCCGACTGTGGATGGGGATCCTTACCTCCCTAAATTGAGGCCTGTCCCTTCCCCGAACTACCACCCTCCCTGGGATCAGGCCCATTCCCCTCTGTCCCTCTTCTAGGTGTTCCTGGTGCTAGGGCCACCCTCCACCACCCACCTCCCCCTCTACACACTCTGGGTATAGTGCATTGATTGAATTGGTCAACACAAGATCACCACTACACCAACAAATCCTGTTTGGGGATTGGTTTCCACCATCATTAGGACTAAATGTAACTAGATAGATAGATAGATAGATAGATACAGACAGACAGACATCGTTTTGGATTATTTTCATCAAAAAGTGTGTAGTTTATTTTATATAGACCATTTATAAAACCTTTTGCTTCTTAGGTAGAACATTAGTTAAATATATTATAGTTGATGGATCCACAACTACTCTACAAGGAGATGACTGAATAATAGTATCACATGTGACCCTAGGGTTAGTGATTACAGAAGAGCTAACACCAGAGATGGTTCTCTGAAATGTACTGGTCAACAGGTAGATTGTAATCAAAGTTTTGGGCACCGGTGCCTCACAAGATAAGCCTCTATTAAAGAACCATTGTACATGTGTACATAGTTACATAGTAATTAAGGTTGAAAAAAAGACTTTAAGTCCATCAAGTTCAACCTTTTAAGATCTCCACTGATCTGCAATAAGCGGATTAGTTATTAATTAATTAGTTGTTAATTATTAATCAACTTTTTTTTTATTTTTTATTATTAATTAATCCAGAGGAAGGCAAAAAAAAAAAAAAAAAGTGAAACTTAACCAATCGTCTCAAAGAGAAAAAAAAAAATCCTTCCTGAACCCAGATACTGGTGATCAGATTTCTCACTGGATCAATACGCTCTCTCTAAGTATCCAGGATAACCCTGAATTCCCTTTTTAATTAGAAATAAATCCAGTCCCCTTTTAAAGTTATCTATCGAATCCGCTGTCCCCACCTCCTCTGGTAGAGAATTCCACAGATTAACCACCCTTAATGTGAAGAACCCTTTTCTTTCTTTAAGGTGGAATCTTTTTACTTCTAACCTCAAGGGATGTCCTCTTGTCACAAAAAGCTCCCTTGATAAAGGTAATCATATCTCCTCTTAGACGCCTTTTTTCTAGAGAAAATACGTTTAATTTAGTTAGTATTTCTTCATAACTTAGGCCCTCCATTCCCCTTATTAGTTTTGTTGCCCTCCTCTGTACCTTTCCCAGCTCTAAAATCCTTTTTATGAAGTGGTGCCCAATATTGTACTCCATATTCCAAATGAGGGCGTACTAAGGATTTGTATAGTGGCAGGATTATATTTGCTTCCCTTGCTTCTATACCCTTCGTAATACATGCTAATATTTTATTTGCCTTTGCAGCTGCTGCTTGGCTTTGAGCACTGTTACCTAGGTGGTTGTCCACAAGCACTCCCAAATCCCTTTCAGTATCTGATAGCCATAGATTTGCTCCATTAAGATTATACATTGTATGGCTAGTTTTCTTTCCCAGAAGCATAACTTTACATTTATTCATATTAAATCTCATCTGTCATTTAGATGCCAATTCCTCAATTTTATGTAAATCCCTTTGGAGGAAAAGTACATCATTATCTGATTTAATTACCTTACATGTTTGTAAAGTATGTAGCAAACAACCTACATTAGCAGCTGTGTACACCAAGAGCATTCAATCTTACATTTAGCAGCATCTGCTTGTGTCATGGAGACTTCCATTTTCACTAACAGTAGCCTGATGGGAGGGTTCCCTGGTGGTCCAGTGGTTAGGATTCAGTATTTTCACCGCTGCAACCTGGGTTCGATTTCCAGTCAGGGAATAGAGAGGTCACACCACCCTGAAGCCAAGAAGGGTTGGGCCTGGTCAGCCCTTGGATGGGAGACCTCCTAGTAATACAGAAGCTCTATGACCTGGCCCACTGGCAACCAACTCCCATATCTCTGCCATGACAACCAACTGGATAAGCATGACCATGGACATTAAGATGTGCCTGGTGAGTTATGGTCCACGAGGTTAAGCCTGATGGGAAGGCAAGAAGATAGGTGAATAACCTTCCAGTAGAAGTGATCGGGACAAACACAGCTAAGATCAGCATCACACTACCGTAAGGCACATGGTGGGTTCCTTGTTTTTAATATTAAAATAATATTTTGCATATCTAGACATAATTTTATTAACAAGGGCTTAAAAGCTCAGTGTTTCCTCTCTGAAGCCTGCCACACAGTCCTTGCTAAGGTTCACACCCTGTAGCTGGTATAAGTATCCCCTGTTAAAATCTAATAATAATAATATTATTAATAATCTACCTGTTTATTTGCATTTTTAACCATCACTTTAA
>CM050175.1:51103331-51128331 GCA_027410445.1 Discoglossus pictus
AAGAGTTTTACCTCTTGTGAGGTTATCAGTCCATTTTTGTCCACGTTGATTCCTGATCAAATATGGCGTTTGTCTCACTAATTCAGTCCGGGGGTGGTTTCTTGCACTGCACACAATTTCTTTAGACCACGGTAGGCAATAATGGTCTTAACAATGGATATTAAAGTATCAAAAAAATGTAGTGCTATATTTTGGCTGTGACTCCACTCAAAAGATCCTCCCACCACCCCAGCCTTATTAAAAGCCCCACATTTCGTAAATAGTAGATACATAGCTTCCTTTTGTAAGTGGCTTTTGAGGTATCTTGCTGTCACAGATTAACATCTCAAAAGACATATGCTAAAATTAGTAATTAATACAGGGGACCATTCATCAATATTGAGGTACTTCGGTACGGATAACAAGAAAAGTAGATTTTCAAATAACTTCTAAATGTAAATATGCATATGTAGTTAGTGCTTTAACACCCTACCATAACTGGGACCTCTTGAGTGTAAGTGATGCCTTTAAATCTGACTCGCAAGCCCATCCACAGATGGGCTCTTTTCTTTGCGACTCTGGAGTCTTTCCTGATGATGGATGTCTGAGTACATTGTGCGGAAGGTAAGGTTTATCCTGGGCCGGCGATCATGGTATTCCTTGGGCACACGATGCTGAAGAGAAATACATAAGAGGAGAGACAATTACAAGGACACTTAACAGTTCAAGATATAACAAAAATGTCTGGGTAACTATTCCAAAGAATTACAAGAACATGCCAAGTAAGTCTAGATATGTCAAGCAAGCTGGGAGATGCTACTACCAAGATTTAGGGCAGTGATATGCAGACCTATCACCTGTGTGTCTTTATTCCACTTAAAGGGAAGGTTCCTAGATTTTACAAGTGATATTATATATATTAATTCAAGAGTGAAGCAGCCGTGAATGTCCAGTAATCTAGTAATTATTAATATATATATATATATATATATATATATATATATATATATATATATATTTATATTAATAATGAGTATTGCAATATAATTTGATACCTTTTGTATTGTACAAACGTCTTATTTATAATGACGAGCTTTTGAGAGGCTTAGCCTCCCTTTATCAAGTCTCAACCAATACTAACATGTAGTAACATATAACAATAATAACAGCAGATGCAGAGAGAGTGGAGACAGCATCTGACATCATCAGGTAAATACATATATGGGGAATAAACACAACATAGCAAAGGAAACATATATACACATATACATCAATATATATATGAAAAAGCAGAGCACTGTAGTCCACAGTGATATCTTTCCTGTTGGACAAACACCTCACTAAGAGTGCGAAGTCTATTATGGTATAAGAGGAAAAAAATCACATGACATTCTGATAATGTGTTTAAAAATACAGCACTTAATATAGACTTGAATTTTCTGTGTTGAAGAATGTGATCATCTTTATCTCAAATGCTTTTCTCTCTTGGATGCTTTTAAATTTTCCTCTGAGTATTTTGACTTTTAAGTTTTGGATGGAGTGATCATTCTGGCTAAAATGGTATCCCACTGGGCTACAATAACTGTCTTCATTATGTTTTCTTATTGAATGCCTGTGTAAATTCATCCTTAAATGCATTTTTTGGCTGGTTTCTCCAATGTAACAGCCTGCGTCACATAAAGTACAGTGTATTATATAAACCACATTAGACGATGTACATGAATATGATCCTTTGATGTAATAGATTTTGTTGTTATGTGTGGCTGTATCATCATTACAAATGTGTTGGCATAATTTACAGGCATGTTTGTTACAAGATTTAGTTCCATTTTTTTTATTCAGTTGTTCATTGGACAATTTTCTGCTGACAAGTTTTTGTTTCAGGTTTGGTGGTTGTTTAAACACAAGGATCTGAGGTTTAATATAGACTTGGGTTTTCGAATACATTATCAGAATTTCACGTGATTTTCCCCCTCCTATACCATAACAGCCTTAGCACTCTTAATGAGGTGTTTGTCCAAAAGGAAAGATATCACTGTGGACTACAGTGCTCTGCTTTTTTGTGTATATATTGATGTATAAGTATATATATATATATATATATATATATATATATATATATATATATATATATATATATATATATATATATATATATAGTAATTACACTGCGCTCTGGGAAGCTGAGCTGGTACATGCAAATGTGCCCACAAATGCTTTGTTCTTCTATCCATAACCATGTTAAACATGGCTTCCTCTAAGCGTATGCCCGCTGCATTACACAGCCTTTATGCAAAGCCAAGATTGGATTATAAACAAGCTGGGAAACCTACCCACGGACAGCCATTTCAAGGTCACTGCTTATTATCACCACAACAATCATTTAATATATGGTGGGCAAAAGAGCGATAGAAGCCCTCCACCATACAGTAGTACAGCAAATAAATAGTACATCTGTGTTCACATTTGAATGTCTAAAGCAAGTTAAAAAACCTGCTTCCAGCTCAGAATTTCCGAAAAAAAACTGTTATTACACTGCATTCAGGGAGCCGGGGAAGGGACATGCAAATGTGTCCACAAAGGTTTCACTCTTGTAATCCAAAACCATTTAAAAAATAGCTACATTCAGGGATATGCCCACTGTATTACACAGCTTTCAACAAAGCCCTGGATGGACTGTGCACAAGCCAGGAAACCTACCCACGACCGCACTGTTTTAGGGTTACTGCCTCTTATAAGCATGGGGCCAGTTCCTAGCTTGTGTAGTAGATTTTGCGGGGAGGTGGTTTACTACACTATATATAAAGTGTATGGCCTGAAAAGTTCAAATATATATATATATATATATATATATATATATATATATATATACATATACATACATATATACACACACACACATTTATATACACACGCACACAGTATCTCACAAAAGTGAGTACACCCCTCACATTTTTGAAAATATTTTATTATACCTTTTCATGTGACAACACTGAAGAAATGACGCTCTGCAACAATGTAAAGTAGTAAGTGTACAGCCTGTATAACAGTGTAAATGTGCTGTCCCCTCAAAATAACTCCACACACAGCCATTAATGTCTAAACCGTTGGCAACAAAAGTGAGTACACCCCTAAGTGGACATGTGAAGCTCTGGTGACAAACACACAAAAAAAAGTAGTACATGTGTTCACATTTGAATGTCTAAGATAGTTAAAAAAAAAACCTGTTTCCAGTTATTACACTGCATTCTGGGAAGCTGAGCAGGGACATGGATCTGTCCCCATAAATGCCTCCCTCTTCAATCCATAGCCCATTTTAAACATGGCTCTCAAAGCCAAGGTTGGATTATACACAAGCTGGGAATCCTATCGACGTACATATATATTCATATGCACGTTTGTACAAACAAGTTCTATTTTATATGGTTATTATAAGCTAATATAATATTCCAATTATTAACCTTTCTTGTTATTATATATCTAATATACATATACATACATACATACATACATACATACACACACAGTGCCTTGCAAAAGTATTCACCCCCTTGACTTTTTACCTATTATTTTACAGTACAGCCTTAAGTTCAATGTTTTGTTAATCTGAATTTTATGTGATGGATCAGAACACAATAGTCTAAGTTGGTGAAGTGAAATGAGAAAAATATATACATAAAACTATTTTTTAGAAATAGAAAACAGAAAATTGGCATGTGCGTATGTATTCACCCCCTTTGTTATGAAGCCACTAAAAAGCTCTGGTGCAACCAATTACCTTCAGAATCAACATAATTAGTGAAATGATGTCCACCTGTGTGCAATCTAAGTGTCACATGATGTCATTACATATACACACCTTTTTTTAAAGGCCCCAGAGGCTGTGACACCTAAGCAAGAGGCACCACTAACCAAACACTGCCATGAAGACCAAGGAACTCTCCAAACAAGTAAGGGACAATGTTGTTGAGAAGTAAAAGTCAGGGTTAGGTTATAAAAAAAAAATATCCACTACTTTGATGATCCACAGGAGTGCCATCAAATCTATTATAACCAAATGGAAAGAACATGGCACAACAGCAAACCTGCCAAAAAAAAACGTCCGCCCACCACAACTCACGGACCAGGCAAGCAGGACATTAATCAGAGAGGCAGCACAGAGACCTAAGGTAACCCTGGAGGAGGTGAAAAGTTCTACAGCAGAGACTGGAGTATCTGTACATAGGACGACAATAAGCCGTATGCTCCATAGAGTTGGGCTTTATGGCAGAGTGGCCAGAAGAAAGCCATTACTTTCAGCAAAAAACAGACTCCCAAAATGAATGGAGGAAGGTGCTCTGGTCTGATGAGACTAAAATTAAACTTTTCGGCCAAAGAAAACGCTATGTCTGGCTCAAATCCAACACATCACATCACCCAAAGAACACCATCCCCACAGTGAAACATGGTGGTGGCAGCATCATGCTGTGGGGATGTTTTTCAGCAGCCGGGACTGGGAAACTGGTCAGAGTTGAGGGAAAGATGGATGGTGCTAAATACAGGGATATTCTTGAGCAAAACCTGTACCACTCTGTGTGTGATTTGAGGCTAGGACGGAGGTTCACCTTCCAGCAGGACAATGACCCCAAACACACTGCTAAAGCAACACTTGAGTGGTTTAAGGGGAAACATGTAAATGTGTTGGAATGGCCTAGTCACAGCCCAGACCTCAATCCAATAGAAAATCTGTGGTCAGACTTAAAGATTGCTGTTCACAAGCGCAAACCATCCAACTTGAAGGGAGGAATGGGCAAAAATCCCAGTGGTAAGATGTGGTAAGATGTGGCAGGCTCATAGAGACTTATCCAAAGCGACTTGGAGCTGTGATTGCCACAAAAGGTGTCTCAACAAAGTATTGACTTTGCTTCACAATAAAAAATAATAATAAAAAAAAATATATATATATATATATATATATATGCATGCAATTCCATTATTAGAATATATCAATGTAAAAGATGTGTTTTTTACAGGTTCTCACTGAAGGGGTTTCTTAATGTTTCTTTGTCTAAGAAATTCTCCAAATAATTGTAAAGATAAGGTTTAAGATAATAGAATACTCCCCAAATTCACATATATAAAATGTTTTAACCAGATATCATGTCTACAGCGATATTTTCCCAGAACGATACATTTGTTTCTGGATATACATAACAGACTCTTCTTATCAACTAACTTGCTAACCATGTCATGTTTATGGTTTTATTTAAGACTGATGAAGGCCAAGGGTTTTATAATTTAATGATAATATTGTTGTAATTTGAGAGCACCCTCTTCTGTCAAAATTAATTGACTTTTAAATAATCTTTAAACGAGGATACATCCTCTTAAGAGTTAAATATGTTGTGACATCATGACGATTCCCGATTAGTTGCCAAATACATAGCACGATTAGAATTTCTGATAGGCAAATTAAGTTGTGGGTATAATGGAGGGTAGAAACGGAATATAGGAATCTGAGAGGAAGATCTGAGAGGACAAAGATCAAAGAGACACAGACACACTTTGGTGAACTTCTTAAGAAGAATACTTTAATACCATTGGGATTTTTTCCCAAAACACATTTACACAGTTACATACCAAGAGCTTCTGAAAAGATCCAGACATCCGTTGGGTTAAATCATAAGTACAAAAACTAGGTACGATATAAAATGTTATATTTCTTTAAAATTATATTTCTTCTTTTTCATTATAATTATGGAAATATTTTGTTAATATAAAATAGAATAAATTGCTATACCAATATTATCTGATATATAAATATATACTACAACTGGCGAATTATAAGTCAACGTATAATTTGCCAGTTCATTTTAAAAATATTACAAAATATAAGCTTTTATATCAATTTAATATATCCAATAATTAATTGTAATGAAAAACATTTTCTCTTTTGAATTAGAGATAATACTTTGAATTTGACTATAAAATCATATAATATTAAATGGGTATGACCGCTTCATAAATAGATATGTGTAAACAAACCAAAATAATCAAGAACCATCTCTGATGTCATAAGTTTCCATATTTTATTATAGTAAGCATATTGTGTATATTATATATATGATAATGTGGATAATGTAATATTAACTAGCACTTTATAATTCATGTACCTTAAGATATATATATATATATATATATATATATATATATATATATATATATATATATCTGTTACAATTGTTTACACCAACTTGTTATATAAAAACATGAACAGAATCATCATTTCTATTGATTTATAACAAATATATTCTCAAATAATACAGTTCTGCTTATTTCATGAGGCCAATGTTCTTAATATATTGTGTAATAAGGATTCGGAATTAGTCGAAATTGGCAAATATGTTAAAATGTCATTTTTAAATTTAAATTAATAAGGTTATGTATATTAATAATATCACTATATTAATTGCCAAAACCCAAGACAGCATATTATATATATACTAGCGAATTGCCCGTCAAAAAATGACGGCAATGAAATTGTAAGGTAGCTAATGTTGTTTGGTGTGTAATAGTAAAGATATAATACATTAATAAATGAATATACTTTACCTATTTGGAAGCATTGTGTTGAAGAGATGTGAATGTGTTTTGACATTGCTGCAGCATTAGTGTTGTGGAGCTGCTCTCTAAGCGTGGTGAATGTGTGCAGTGTAATACTGTGCGTGCGCGAGTCGAAACCGTGCGCGTAGTGTCGTACTTCCGCATTTGCGTTAAATGGCGGTTTATGTGTGTTGTGCGTCTTTGCGTATTGTCCGTTGTTGGTTTGTAGTGGTTTTCGAGTTTCGTGTGGTGTTTTGCGAGTGTGGTGTGGTGTTTTACGTCTGGAGAGTGCTGTAGCCTCGTTTTCGTTTTGTCCGTCGGCCATTTTTTCTCTCGCTTAGCGATTTTATTAGTGTCTAAAGTGTTTTATTTTTATTTAAATGAAGGTGTAACTTGTTTTTTTGAGGTGCTGGATGGTTCCTCTTGCTGTAGGTAAGCTTTTTATGTGTGTGTTGTGTGTATTTATTGTGTTTTAAATGTTTGTATGTCGGCGTGTTGCGTTCGATGTTTGCGAGGTCGTAATGTGTGGTAACGTGTTTCGTAGGTTGTTTGCGTTCCTCGTAAAATTTAGAGAGTGTCGTAATTTGTGTGTCGTGTTTTTTGAGTAGCGACGTGAAGTTTGCGAGGGTTTGAGGCCCTTGCCCAGTGACCTCGCCAGCAACTGAGGTCCTCGCTTTGCGAGGGGCCTCAGTTGCTGGCATGGAGCGCCTTAGGCGCTCCATGCCAGCAACTGAGGCCCTTGCCCAGTGACCTCGCCAGCAACTGAGGCCCTCGCTTCACGAGGGGCCTCAGTTGCTGGCATGGGCGCCTTCGGCGCTCCATGCCAGCAACTGAGGCCCTTGCCCAGTGACCTCGCTTTGCGAGGGCCGCGGCTCGCTTCGCGAGCCCGCAAGCGTGAGCAACGGCCCGTACGCTCACAACTATATATGTGATATATATATATATATATATATATATATATATATAAAACCTTCCAGTTGTTAGGGAACTTAAGCATGCTTGGTACAAGTATAGGCTATAGTGAGGATTAATTAAGCCATTTTATGTAGATAGAAAAGGCAGGTTAGATGGGCCTTTCTTGGTTCTTACACACCATTAGAATAATGTTTGGAAAGTTGAGCATGAATCAAAGCTGGAGATATTTAAGTAGGTATTGTGGAGAATATGAGCAATGATACAGGTTATGGTCAGATGGGAAACGGAGAGGTTACATGGTCTAAGTGTCTCTCACCTGCCAGTCTTCCTGTGTTGCCCCTTCCATAAGTAATAACGTCCCGTGACCTAGCGGTACATGCACACGTTCTACATACATGTAGTCTCCATGCTCTTCCTGAAAAAAAACAGTCCATGTGTGAATGGGGTAGAAATAATGGCCATGAAGGAATTAGAAGTCATATTGCAACAATATATGGCATTTTACAGAACAATATGGCAGATACAGTGAATAACAGACCAAAGTAGATTGTATGGACATATTTACAAATATTCAAGGGCTATAGGATTTACTGTGCCTCTCTAGTCTTTATGATATTATTATTACATTATTTATTATCTATTAGGAGACGGGATAGAAGCCCTAACGCAAAGGACCATTAAAGAATGAAAATATATACATGAGTGAAAACGGAGTATGATTAAGAACATAATTAGGTCATGAAAAAGTAATGAAGTAACATTTTAATTAAAAAAATAAAATGGTGATGCTTTTGCTGATCGCATAAAAGTATTTCCCCTTCTGGATCAGTATTTTGTCGTGGTGAAGGGGCTTATGTACTTCAATGAAGCTGTGAGATATATCATGTAGGGACACCCAAGATGGGCAGGTCACAGCAAAATGGTCAGACAAATCACGGTCCACTGAAGAAGAAAGTGGCAACACGCTCCAGTATCTTTGCTAAGAAAACCATATGGATGAGCACAACCAGAGACATAACTGTGCCTTGTATGCTGTGGTCCATGTTGTAACAATGATTCAACAACAACAAAACCCTGCAAACTTTTTACCGTTTTAGAGGTATGCTTTTGATTTTTGGTCCTTGCAGAAACACATGGTGCACCACTGCAGTTAAAGTAAAAAGAGACACTGGTTTATCATGTACCAAACTTACCATATTAACTTCTGTGTAAAAATCTTAATTTTACGGGTACAGAAATCCACTTTGTGTTTGTTCCATCACATCATGAGAGCTGGATGATAGTTGGATGTTTGTATTTATCAGTGGAGAAAAGGGGGTACAAAGAGAAGCCTTGTTTGATAACTGGATAAGATTGAATTTGATGCCACACCTAAGGGGTACTGGCACAAAGGCAGACTGCTTGCTTCAGAAAATGAAACCAAATATTATTTTTTTTAAATATGCATTGATCCTTTAAAGGACCACTGCATTTCAAGAAAAAAAGACACTTGCCATTGATGAATTGCAGACATATTTGGAGCAGTGCGTGTGAAGCACATAATAAGATGACATCACCCCCCCCCCCCCAGCCCCCTCTTACACAGCTCTGACACACTAATATGTGCTAGCACTGCGGGGGAGGCAGTGTTGTGACTTGTGTACAGATTGTGAGTAGGTAATGGAGCTTCTTGTCTTAAAACTCCCACTACATGGTGCCCTGTCACCTGCTTGAGATGTTATTTATTACACTGAGAGACATAATGAAAGTCTGGGATATACATTTATATTATATCACATATATAGTTGTCCGCAATGCGGGTTGTTGCGAACGCTTGCGAGCTCACAAAGTGAGGGCCGCAGTTGCTGGCAAAGAGCACCAAAGGCGCTCCCTGCGCTGGTGGAGATGAGCGCCATAGGCGCTTATCCCTACAACCCCCTATGACTTTCGGCCTGCAAATGCGGGCCCTCGCAAAGCAACCGGCCACATTTGCAGAGTTAGTGGCTCCCACGTCGGCTGCAATGAGCCGCAGGCTCATTGTAGGCAGCAAATGCGGACCCTCGCAATGCGAGGGGCCGCACTTGCGGATGTGGAGGCTCTTCGGCGCCTCACACGCAGTTACAAACACCCACACAAGCGCACTTTACCAAAATACATCTAACACCCAATCACTATATACGGGCTTACACAAAAAAAAATATATATGAACCGCGGGACTTAGAAAAAAAACATTACAACATTGCAAAAATACAACATTAACACCTAAACTGCGCACACCTGAAAACCTTCAAAACACAATAAATACACACAACAAATACATAAAAAGCTTACCCACAGCAAGGGGGGACACCCAGGACCTCTGCAAGTGAAGTTACACCTCAATTTAAGTCCAAATTCCCGAGTTTAGACACACGAAAATCCTTTACGCAAGAGAAAAAATGGCCGACGAATAAAACGAAAACGAGGCTACAGGACCCTAAACACGCAAAACACCACCAAGCACATACAGCTTTTCAAAAAAGACGTACGAGGTACAAGATACACTTACCAAGGACGCTACATCATACACAGCCGCGTACCACATACACATTAGCCGCCATTTTACAACACTAACTTACACAATGCGGAAGTACACAGCTACCCCAACGGCTTTCCCTCGCGCACACAGCCTATTTACACTACACACTGCACACATTGATGACACACCTCAGCTCCAGCAGTGCAAACCGACATTGTATGCTGCAGGAACATCAAAACAGATTGTCAGCTCTTCAGCACAATGCTTCCTGCACATATTATTCCAAATAGGTAAAGTATATTCATTTATTAATGTACTAATTATTTCATTAGCATACAAAAATACATATACACAAAAAAACCTCACAAACACAAAACCCATTCACTGCGCGACTCACAACGAGCACCAACGCTGCTCATAGCACACAAAGCCTTGCAATAAGCGCAAAAAGCAGATCAACGCAGACAAAACAATAACCGCAAAAGCACCTATCAGAAAACAAATATACAACAACCAACAGCCATCACACACAGCACGGGGGGGGGGGGGGGGGGGTTAATAGCCAGGACGCCTGGAAGTGAGGTGGAACGCGAATCTAAGTCGATTTGGCTAAGTTACGACACTCGAAAATGGGCTAAGAAAGAAAAAAATGTCTGCCGAACAAAAAGAAAAACAAGGCTACACGACCGCACCGGGGAACAGCCAGGATGTCTGGGAGTGAGGTGGAATGCAAATTTAAGTGCATTTGAAACTCGCCTACGCCAGAAAAAAAATGGGCGCCAAACAAAATGAAAGCAAGGCTACATGACAACAGACCGCGCAAAACACCGCCAACCACGTAGCACTTTCACACAGGAACGTACGAGGTACAAAATACACTATTACAAAGGACGGAACAAGCTTGCGAGCCGCGTAACACATATACAAATGCCGCCATTTTACAACACTAGCTTGCAACTAATAACATTACGAATCTAAAAGGGCGCTTTACACAACTACAGTTTGCCCTCGCGCACGCAGCCTATTTCTAATGCACAGTTGGGACATTGATGACACTTTCTCCTCAGGGCAGCAACAGGTCAACTGGACATTATATGCTGCAGGAAAATAAAAAGAGATTGTTATCTCTTCAGGCTATTGATTGCTGGATATATTAATTACAAATAGGCTAATTATATTAATTTATTAAGTAACTAATTTATTAATTATTATTTAAAAAAATATACATATATATATATATATATCTGTCTTTGGGATCAGCGCAGTTGTTGCTCAGAGGAGCAAAAGTACACGAGAGGAGATGATCGCAATGAGCGCCGAAGGTCCTCAGGGTAGAAAAAGCTTTACATTGTGTAGCAAACAGCATTGCCATGGCTTCAAATTGTATTGCCCCGTTTTTGCTCGCAAGTCGCTAGTGTGTGTATGTATATATATATATATATATATATATATATATATATATATATATATATATATATATATATATATATATATATATATATAGTAAATAAAAAGTACATCTGTTTTCACATCTGAATGTCTAAAGCAAGTTAAAAAACCTGCTTCCAGCTCAGAGTTCCAAGAAAAACAGTTATTACACTGCATTCTGGGAAGTTGAGCTGGGACACACAAATATGCCCACAAATGCCTCACTCTTCATTCCTTAGCCATTATCAATCATGGCTTCCTTTAAGCTTATGCATGCTGTATTATACAGCTTTAATGCAAAGCCAAGGTTGGAATAAACACAGGCTGAGTATCCAATCCATGTACAGCTGTTTCAAGCTTACTGGCTATCATCAGCATGGAGGGGGATCTCAGCTTATGTTGTGGAGCTTATGAGTAGGTAGTTCACCACAACAATCATTTATAATATGGTGGGCAAAAGAGCGATAGAAGCCCTCCACCGTACAGTAGTACAGTAAATAAAAAGTACATCTGTGTTCACATCTGAATGTCTAAAGCAAGTTAAAAAACCTGCTTCCAGCTCAGAGTTCCAAGAAAAACAGTTATTACACTGCATTCTGGGAAGTTGAGCTGGGACACACAAACATGGCCACAAATGTATATATATACACACATACATACATAAACACACACACTAGAAAATTGCCCGTCAAAAAACCTTCGGCACTCATTGTGAGTTGGCATAGAGAAAGTGGGTTAAGTGGTGTTAAATGAATGAGTCAAGCAGTTCTGAAGTCAAAGGAATTGTAGATTTGGCAGTAGTTGGATGGAGAAGCTGTGTCAATTTGGGCTATAGTTAGATGGAAAGCTTATTTCAAGTAAAGAGAGAAAGCAATAGTTGGACGGTGAAGCTGTGACAAGTATAAAGAGATAAGTGAGAATATGAATTAGTATATCAGATAGGGAGAGGAATGAGATCGATGGCAAGACTATAATGTGAAAGGATGATGGACGCTCAAATACGTGATGTACATATATAGGATCCAGGAGCTCATTGTGACTATAAGCTTGACAAGGTGGGGTTTGTTTGTTATCAGATGTGTATGTTTGTAACATTAATAATATTAGCAATTGTGTAAGCCATGAGAGTAAAAAAACTGTTTTATTTGCAATCTTTATTTTAGCAGACGCTGCTAAGGAAGGATTTAATATATTTCCTCATACTTCCTGCCGACAGAGAGTGTGTGATATGCTTATATTTATTATGTATTCTAGGATGTAAACAGTTAGAAATTATGTGGATGGAGTAGGGAAAGGGAATTGTTGACTTACTGGTTGGTTCAATAAAGTGTTTAGCATTTTATCCCCCCCCCCCCCCGCTATCCCCGCTGCAATTGCTTAGTAGAAGGCAGTCACAATTTATCTTACAAGCA
Organism: Discoglossus pictus; assembly: GCA_027410445.1. Lineage (NCBI taxonomy): Eukaryota > Metazoa > Chordata > Amphibia > Anura > Alytidae > Discoglossus > Discoglossus pictus. The sequence goes on from CM050175.1 coordinate 51,116,145, forward strand.
CTGCTTAACGCCCACCGTCTCATGTTTTTAGAAAGAAAAAAAGAAATTAATCTAATTTGCAGCTTCCATGCACTAGCAGAGTTTGCCTAAATGAAGATGTTCTTTAAAATGCATATATGCTTGTGCTGAGAAGACAGAATTTCAGAGATTATGAATAAAGGAGATGATAAACACCTCAAGTTGGTGCCAGTTGCATTCTGTCATCTTTTTGTTAGTTGAGGAGTATAAAAATTGGTTGTGTATACTTAGTCAAAGATGTAATTATTGTTAATGTTATCTATCAGGACTGTGTAACCAACAACGTTAACAGGTAGGTCATGTATGGAGTACTACCCGTGGTCTTCTGCCATGAGCAGGTCATTGGTTACATGTAATAAAGCTTCTCCAGTGGAGTAAGATAATTACGTAGAGAGAGAGGCCTATAGTACTTGAGATAGAGGATAGTGAATCTAATTATGGTATGTTTGAAGGGAAATAGAACAGTAGATTGAAGGATGAATTTGTTTGTGTACCAGAATTATTATGGATGAGGACATATCCTCTGTAGCAAAAAATCTAGTAGGAATAAAGCTAAAGAAGGCAAGAGAGTGGAGACAGTGAAGCAAATACATTGGTAAATCCGTCAACTAATTTCAATCTTGTCAGGTACAGCTCTGGTCTTATTTAGCCAGCCTTTTGTGGAGGAAAATATAATGCCTACCAGACAGAGCAGAAAAGGAAAGGACAAGTAACTTGGAAGTGAGAGAGAATGTCATTCTTAATGTTGAATATTGTATTTCTGGGGAAAAAAGCAGTTATATGTAAGCCATGTAAATCATTTTTTGGCAACATTTTACATTTAACTGACTCTGCTTGTATAATGGGGGATTCCATCTTCTTTGGCTTGAGCACTTCCCTATACTATGTTCTTATCTAATGAACAGTGGGAGGAGAGGTTAAAACATTGGATATTTTGGAATTTGATGCCAATTTCCTTCCATTGTCCAAAAGCAGCCAGCGTGCAAGTAAAACTGCAAAGTACACATTTACAGAAACAAACACTTCTCAGACAAGCAAACTATCATGGTTGCCACCAGGGCTGATTAAGACATCAACAATATTTTTATTTATTTAAAAAATAGCTTCATGCCCTTGACTTTCCTCCTTCCCAATTCTGTTTCTGGGCAGTGTCAACATTTTCAAGCATATACATTCTTTTTTTATGTAGTTCAGTGGTCCTTTAACCATGCTGGAGGCTGCATCACACACAGCCAAGTTTATCCTAACTCTCTTCAGATCACTTACAGGTGGCGGTTTCTTTCTCATCTGGAAGATACGGGTATCCCCAAGGCTGAGAGATGCAATAACGGGGTTCCTGCCCAGGTTTGGCTCGTCATCACTGTGCCAGTCTATGCTGTCCTTGTCATGTCTATAGAGGTTGCAGAGTAGAGAGTTGAAGCTGTATCCGGTCACTTCCTCTATGCGGTCCTTCAGCATGGTGAGCAGAGGGTGCCACTGCAAACAGATATTCCTGAGTTAAATCGGCATCCTGTGACACAGACATCCATATGTTAACAGATGCCACTGCACACACAGACTTCATCTTTAGAAATAAAATGATAAAATATTGGTTTGCTTTTTGCGTTAGGTATTGTAACTACTTATCATATGTCGCCCCTTCTGGATCGCTACTTTGTCATGGTGAAGGGGCTTGTGGTCACCCAAGATGGGCAAGTCATGGCAGAGAGGTTAGAAAATTCAAGATCCACTAGAGAAGGAACTGGCAACCCACCCCAGTATCTTTGCCGATAAAACCATATGGATAAGAACAACCAGATACAAGATGAGCATGGCATGCTGTGGTCCAGAGGGTCATGGAGAGTAAGACACAACTGAACAACAACAATCTTAGGTTAATATTGTATCTACCTATGACTTGTTGGATAGTTATTATGCGTTTGAAGGTTTGGTTGCCTCTTTTCACATTGTATAAATAGCTCTACAACATTATATTGTATTTTATCCCTGAGAAGGTCTTGTTAAAGAAAACTATCACATTTTAATGTTTGTATACCTTTTATTTATTTTAAGGAATTGTACTTTTTAACAATAATAGAAAGTCATGATAAAAAGGAAAAAGGAGCAGAAGAGGAAAAACAAGAGAAGTAATTAGGAAAGGAAGAGGAGCAGATATGAAAGACTGGGAAGTAACAGGGAAATCAAAAAGATTGCAGCAAGAAAGAGGAAAAAAGGTGAGAAAGAGGAACAAGGGGGCAACAGGTAGGAAATGAAAAGCAGCACAGGAATGAGGTGAAGTGTGAAGGAGGAGTGCAGAAAGAAGAGTTGGTGGATAATAAAGAGGACATCGGTAGAGGAACAGTGGAGCAATAAAAAGGACATCAGAGAGAAAAAATAGAGCCAAGACAGAATATAGAAGAAAAAGAAGTTGGATGAAGCAATAAATGTTTAAATGAACCCTGCAGATCAAGAAAAATGGTACGGTTTTTGGCAACTATGTAAGCCATGGACATTAAAATATTTTAGGGAAAAATCAGAATATTTCAAGGCTCTGTTTATGAATACAGGAATCCGTTTTGCCTTTGTTAAGTCACTTCCTCAGAGCTGCATCATAAGGGGTGTGGAGGGAAGGAGGGAATACAGGGACCTCAAGAGTCTTTGTTAGATTATTGTATCGGAATGATACTGACACCACCTCAGCTTCCCTTTCACAGGCCCAGATGGAGGCAGCTTGCAGCAACAGAGGTAAGCACTGTTCTCCAGGAATGTAAACTCCTCCCTCCCACACTAAAGTATCATTGATGCCTATAGGGTCCAGCATACAGTGGATATAAAAAGTCTACACACCCCTGTTAAAATGGCAGGTTTCTGTGCTGTAAAAAAATTAGACAAAGATAAATCATTTCAGAACTTTTTCCACCTTAAATGTGACATATAAACTGTACAACTCAATTGAAAAACAAACTGAAATCTTTTAGGTGGAGGGAAGAAAAAAAAAAAGAAAAATAATGTGGTTGCATAAGTCTGCACACCCTCTTATAACTGGGGATGTAGCGGTGTTCAGAATTAAGCAATCACATTCCAAATCGTGTTAAATAGGAGTCAGCATACACCTGCCATCATTTAAAGTGCCTCCGATTAACCCCAAATAAAGTTCAGCTGCTCTAGTTGGTCTTTCCTGAAATTTTCTTAGTCGCATCCCACAGCAAATGTCATGGTCCACAGAGAGCTTCCAAAGCATCAGAAGGGATCTCCTTGTTAAAAGGTATCAGTCAGGAGAAGGGTAAAAAAGCATTTCCAAGGCATTAGATATACCATGGAACACAGTGAAGACAGTCATCATCAAGTGGAGAAAATATGACACAACAGTGACATTACCAAGAACTGGAACTCCTTCTAAAATTGATGAAAAGACGAGACGAAAACTGGTCTGGGAGGCTACCAAGAGGCCTACAGCAACATTAAAGGAGCAGCAGGAATATCTGGCAAGTACTGGCTGTGTGGTACATGTGACAACAATCTCCCGTATTCTTCATATGTCTGTGCTATGGGGTAGAGTGGCAAGACGAAAGCCTTTTCTTACGAAGAAAAACATCCAAGCCAGGCTACATTTTGCAAAAATACACCTGAAGTCTCCCAAAAGCATGTGGGAAAAGGTGTTATGGTCTGATGAAACCAAGGTTGAACTTTTTGGCCATAATTCCAAAAGATATGTTTGGCGCAAAAACAACACTGCACATCAGCAAAAGAAAAAAAATTATGTTTGTTAAATATGAATCAAACAAACCAACGCCATTAGCTATGTCAAATTAAGTAAAACATGATTTTGGTTTAAAGCTTAAATATTTCACTAGAAGCCCTATGTGCATCCATACCCCTTCTTTAGGAATATGAATGAGAGTCACAGAAAAGTAGTTATCACACTATATGTCAGTCAGATGCTTACGTGAGGATTGGGCTGTATTGTAGAGTGGGAGTAAGTATAAGGAATCTCCCCATACCAAGAAGTGAGACGTGGCTCCTGATAAGGTCCATCTGCCAAAAGAATAAGTAGTGTTATGGATGAGTCATAACATGCTGGAGTTGTGGAGTAATGTATTACATTATACATAATGACCAGATGATAAATAGGATATGGATTCTAGCCGAATATCCAGAAAGGAATGAAAAAACCCTACACAGAATGCTTGGGGAAGTGGAAATACTCTTAAGAGAAATCCCATGGTAAAAAGAGGACTTGTGGCATTAAGAGCTCACAATGTTTTTCTCTTTCCTTACTGATTATAAAGAGTTTTTTTTTTTTGTTTTTTTTCTCCTTTCTTCCCACTATAACATTATTGGTGTCTGGTCTGAGGTCTCATTTCATAGTTGCCATGACTGACTGAAAAGTTCTGTGGGAAAGACACGTCTTCTCGCCAGCTTGTAACACGTATGTGCACTCTGAATGTCATTAATAATGTAGAAGATATTGTTTTGTGGCAATTTTGAACTTATTGCCACTGTCTGCCTCGTTTGTTAAGTCTGCATTAATCTTGTTAGATGTTCACTGATTAAGTTTCATAAATGGAAGAAGTGGTGGCCATCAGGAACTTAAAAATATAGATTTACTCAAGATTCTGGAAACTGTGGCCTAAAGAAACTGAAAGAATAATGATGTAGTGATGTGTTTTTTGTAAGTCTATTCCTAAAAACATTATTAAAGGAATACTTGTATCTAACCTACTATGTTCTAACTGCATATACATAGGTAGCGAGCATCTACAACATAACCAGGTAGGTGTGTCTATCTACTACGCATTAATATAAATACAACTTTTCATATATTATTATTGTTTATTTGTAACACGCCAACATATTCTGTAGCACTATACATAAGCATCATGATTGTTATATAGTTACAGAAGTTATTTTTTACCCCATACAATTTGTGGGAGGGAGCAACTTAACCCCTGCTTCAATGGTACTCAAAAATCCCAAAAAACACTTCCTAAAAAGTTTCCTTTTTTAAAGTGACAAAGCACAGGTTACAAATATGGTATAATAAAAAAAAAAATACAGGTAATTACAAGCACTATCAATTGAATGTTACTAAAAATTGTGTTGTTATACAGAAAACAAATCATGGAAGTTTGTCAGTTTGAGTTGTCAGTTAGCCTCCCATATCCACTCAGAAACCTAAATTCATATATTTTTTTAATGAGATATCATTGGCATTAATTACTGATAAACTTGGGTCATTGTGTCCATTATGCAGTCAGCATTCCTAGCCTCTTTTTCTGCAGGTTTCTACGCTCAATACAACAGACCCAGTGCTTCGGAGACTTAGAAGTAATGAATGCCAATGATTTCTCATTTTAAAAAAAAGTGGGTGGATGAGAAAGGTTGACTGACATCTCAAAATTTTAGTTTACTGCAGATACATAGATTTTTCAAATAACATTCAATTGATAAAGTACTTGTAATTACCTATAATTGTAAATTAAATAATACTATATATGGAACATCCGAAGTCACTTTAAGGTATTATTGTGATCATTCTGATCCAGCAGCGACCTCTAGTGGACATTGTGAGTTATTTCAAGGATTACAAAATGTTTTCAAGTGTTTGGAAAGGCCTAAAAATATAAGTATAGATTTATTAATAACATTATAACAGGTGTCGTGGTTACCTACCTGGCCCCATATTAGTCTTCTGACTCCAGGAGATCTCGTTGTACAGCTGTTCAAACATCCAGTCGGCATCTTTAGGGTCAATAAATAAAGGGAAGAGATGCAGCCTGTGGGAGAGCAGAAGGTTCAATATTCAGAACTGTTATACTGCACTGAAGTGATTACTTCCTCCAAAAGATACCAGGTCCTTGTAACAATCATTAAAGGAGTGTTGTCCAACTGTCCCACCAGCTGCATCCAACCAGAAGTGTACCAAGCCCATTCAGTGTCGCACCTTTTCAAATTACATTATCAGCACTTTCATCCATCATTTGAGTAGCACTTACACTGGTATGCTAATGTGGTTCTCATCTTTAGTAGCTGTTCCATTTACACAGTAAATGTGATTCTCAGACTCTAACCATAAAAAGCAGCAAGTGTCAGAAAGAGTAAACCCATGGAGTCTGATCAAGGAAAGCTCAAGATCTGGCAAATCTACTAAAAAACCAAAAAGACATATATATATTTTTTTTTTGTAAATTGGTTTACTTCATTTTATCCTCCTCTGTGTATTTATGATTCATGCTACTAACAGACAGATCGTGACTATGTGTCCGAGCAGCATAAAGCTCTGCTAGTGCAAAGCCCCTTCCCAGGGAGTGTAGCTTTAAAACATAGCTGTGAAAGATGTCAAGTCCCATGAGAGAGAAGAGTGAAACTGTTAGATAACATAGCATGAAAGTTAGACATTTTAAAGCACCATTTACCCCACTATAAGTGCTCTTCATGGTGTGAAAGAGCACAAGATTCTATGCTAAAATGATCTATTGGCTTTTTTTTTTTTTTTTAAATGACACTAACAACAGCTACACATCTAAGGTCTTAGGTCTGTTTACTAACACACTCCTGACTGTCCCATGATTAACAACATCTGCCGACGCAAATTGGTGTAGGCTCCGTGAGAACATATATTCATAGTATTTCACTAACGTTCAGGAATGAAGCAGGACATGTTAACCTTAAACTGTTCTCTTTAGCGGATTCCGCCAATCCTTTACCTGCACAAATGAATTTGGGAAGGGTTAACTCTCTTTCTACTTATGCTGTCTGCACGGAGCATTTCAACATGTTTTTAGGAGAACTTCACAGTGATATGCTCTAAGTTGTTGGAGTATCTTTTTAACTAAATTATACCTATCTAACTCTCCTTATCTAGCCATAAATTAACTCTCACGGCAGGGTGATAAGTATGATTATTATTTTATACCCTTCTCATCCCCCCCCCCTGGTCAATGCTTATTGACTTAGATAATTGAGCTTGAAGGTTATATGTTTTAAGATTAAATTATCTGCAAAGGTTCTTCCGCTCAAAGTCTTTTATCTAACACTTCCACTCACTTTCTTTTTTTTTAAATAACACACAATTGTAATTATATTCATTAATAAGTGTACATATATCCTCTGCAACAGAGACACTTTATGATGAGATCTGTCTAGTGATATATAAAGTAGCCTCATGACTTATTTATCCTAATAACTTGCCTCCTGATTTTCCTAACTTTTTGATACCTTTTTTGTCTATATTTGACCTGAAATAATCATTAGTGCTAGTCTGTTGTCAATAAATTGCCATTAGTTCTAGATTCCGACTTTAGTTTTTCACTTGTTTATTTACAACCAATAGGCAAAAAAATATATATATATATCAATGATGCTTCCAAAAGTTACTTTTGAACTGGTATAGCGGTCTCAGATATTCCCCTATTAAGGCGTGTGAGTGGATCGGCACCGGAGCCTGTCTTGATAGGAATCTTTATCTGCCTCTTTTTCATGCAGTGACTAAACTGGAGTAGGCAAACTGTCTTTTCTGCAGAAAATTTTTGTACAACTTCCTAGTACAGGGGAAGGCATGTTCGGTTCTGGAGAGACAAACACACAGGCTTGGCTTTGCCCTTTCTGTGCAATCATTATGACCTAAGTAGAGATAGTTTTGCATGTACTCAGAAGGGATATCATCAAATCCTGGTCGGTGTCGGTGTGTGGCTCTCCAGGAGAGAACTTGCCTATCCCTATACTAGCATTAAAGCTGTAGGCTGCAATGCTAATGTTCAAATGTAAGTTTTAAAACCTAGAAGTTTAGCTTTAAATATTGATTTTATTGCACAATTATACAAACAAACTATATGACCACAGTAGTGGTCCTTCAACATTAATTAAACATCAGTGTAGTGGGTGGATATTCAGTATCAGTACTAGAGACATGAAACGGATTCTTCAGTTGCCCCAAGAATCACATATATTGCTGAGATATAAATCAGGTCTTAAGAATCATGGGACGTCTCTCTTACCTGGATACACCATTAGGTGAGGTACTGAGCTCATAGACTCCAGCAGCACTATAATAACAAGAGAGGAACATGGGTCAGAAAAATACAAATCCTAGCCCTTTAAATAATTCTTCCAGCAATTTGGTGTTTTTTGTCATGTAAAAAATATGCTTCACTTACTTCTAACAGACTCACCTTCTGGAACTATCCTTTCTTTCCTTTCTTCCGGTTTACTCTCTGCATGTTGGCATCTTCACATGTGGCCTGCAACATTGCATTTTTGGACTAAAGCTTTTAAAGGGCCATTTACATCTCTGTAAGTGCTCTTCATGTTGTAAACGAACACAAAATTATATGTTAAAATGATCTGTTGTTATTACACTAATAATAGCAAAAAAAATCTAAAGTTTTAAGTCCATCTACATACAAAGTATATCTTGTCTACTGGCTGTTACATGAGTAATAACATATAGCTGAGGCGTGGTGATGACAGTGATTGATAGCAGTTTTTCCCTGGACTTGGGTTACACTGCACTGACCAGTTAACCCATAACCGATCTGTTTAGGTGAGTCAGCATTCCAAGCCTGCACAGAGATTTGTTAAGAGTTTTTTTTTACATGTGCAGGACTGGACTACATAAAACTAACACCCTCTTTCCCTAAGCTGCTCCAGGAAAGGAAAGAGAGCAGAAACTTGAATTTTCTGCCATAAGAAATAACACAAATTGCAAGGTATGTTTCCTTCAAACTGAAAATGTAACCAGTCTTACCGCTGACTTGAATGGGACACCCCCCTGCAACCTGATTAGCTGCAGTAATGCAAAACCAAGTAGGCAGATTGTATTATACATGTAAACACAGATTCTATTAGATTTGATTTCTTAGTGAAAACGCACATATTTGTTTTAAGTATTTCAACATGCTTTTAGGAGATCTTTACTGTGCCAAATTAATTTAAGCTATTACAATAGTAGGTCAAGTACGTAAACTTTTGTCAGGTTGTTTTCTTTGTAACCCCTGCAAATCAATGTGTTTCCTGTATTTAATGTTACAGAATATTTTGTCAATTTATAAATAAAGGATAATAATAATATGCTAAGGCCACACTCACAGGGAAATGGATTCATACTCCCAAGTATTTCATGGTGTGGGCAAATAGACAATAAACAGTACCAGTGGGGATTGAAAATGCTAAGTTTTACAATCAATATCTATAATGTGCTGTTATTATAAATGATTAAATATAATTATTTTTTTATGAATGTAACAGTTATAGGAAGGGCCATTTATTATTATTATTATAATTATATTATAATTGTATGGCAGTAGCTTTGCCTTACACCTTAGTTCGCAGAATGCAGAGTTGTTGGTCACTGATAAAAAAGATGACAGCATGAAGGAGAGTAAACATGGACAAAGGAGGTTTCCAAAGCTGATAAACTGTTACTCTATGCAGTTTTTAGCAGCATGTAAAGTGTAAATTTTATATGAAAATTACATTGTGAAAGAGAACATTAATCAAACCTAAATAAATATTTACACAACTACAACGCAGAACAAATAATCTTCTGTAACCTGCACATTACAAGGTTGTTAATGTATCTGAAAGCTAACAATGTGTCTTACTCACTCAATCACTCGAGGTTCTGGGACTCTGCGAATAACCTGCAAAAGGACAGAGATAGTTCATCATAGGAGAAAGAGAAGATGCCCCGGTGATGATGGACACTTATATATTTACCTCTTTTGGTTCTTTATATACAAACTTGTTCCCTAGGGAAGGCTGCTCCACATTCCACTGTTGGGGTTGTACTGCTTTGGTGGTCAGTTGAGGCACTGTGAGATAAAATAAAAAAAAAAAAAAAAAAAAAAAATATATATATATATATATATATATATATATATTTGAAAATTGCCCCTTCATAAACGATTGCCCCTGTCCCCCCACTGTGCTGCTGCCCTGGTGAGTATGAGAGACTTCATGTGTGTGGGGGGGAGTCTCCTGGTGAGTGTAAGAGACTTCCTGTGTGTGTAAGTGTCTCCTGTGGCGTGTAAGAGACTTCCAGTGTGTGCGTGAGAGTCTCCTGGTGAGTAGAAAAGGACTTCCTGTGTGTGTGAGAAAGTCTTCTGGCGAGTGTAAGAGTTTTCATATATGTGTGAGAGTCTCTTGTGAGCGTATGAGACTTCCTGTGTGTGTGTGTGTGACTGCCTGTGTGTGGGAGAGAGTGTGTGACTGCCTGTGTGCGTGCGACTACCTGCTGGTAGTCTGCTGGGGTGTGTGAGAGACTTCCTGTGTGTGAGAGAGAGTCTCCTGGTGAGTGTAAGAGACTTCCTGTGTGTGAGAGAGAGTCTCCTGGTGAGTGTAAGAGACTTCCTGTGTGTGAGAGAGAGTCTCCTGGTGAGTTTAAGCTAAAAAAGGGAGGCCGTTCCTCAATCCACCACCACCGCCTCCAAGCCCCCTTCTTCCCCACAAAAGTCATCTGTCTGCAGTCTCAAAAAAGACTGCTGACACAGGGAAAAAGGGGAATTATGTCACCGGCCCTCCCAGGGTCACAGCTGTTTCCCCAAAGTCCCACCCTGCCTCCAACATAAAAACACCAGCTAGTGTGGGGGCACCAGGTAAGCAAAATGAGAATACCTCCTCTGCAGTGGAGGCAGTTAGTGGCAGCTCCTCTTCCAGGAGTGACATCCCCAGTAAGAGGAAGCATAAGACCAACAGGAAGGTAGCTGAAAAGTGGGAAGTGCTCTATATTGGAGCACCTACCTCCAAAAGCAAAACAAGGAGCAAAACATCTCCTCCTTATCCAGTGACATTGTGTGGCCCGGTAATTATGCTCAGCCAGCCGGTGCCAGACCACACACCTCTCCCTCCACACCTTAAAGGGGATAATATGGATAAGGGTCTGGAGGAAAAGCAGGGGCAAGCAGGTCTCCAAGAGAATCAGGGGTGGAAAATCTATGTCAGTTTCTGCCTCTGGCCTTTGAGGGGGGTCCCAGTAAAACCCCTGCTGAATGGGTGGTCAGTGTCCCTGAAGTGCTGAGCTTCGGTGACACCAGCCAGCCCCCTAAAAGCTCTCCACAAGAGGGTACAACAGTTTCTACGTGGGTTATCCCTGACAAGGAATTACATCTATTCCTTGAGAGTGCCCTGCATGGGCAAAAGAATAGGAAGGTGCAGCTGGCCTTGGAGAAGTGGAGAAATATGTTTATTATCCATACTCTCCAGCAATATCTAAAGGTCAGCAATAGGGACTAGAACTCTGGCACTGCAGAGCAAACCCGCGTCCGGAAGTTCTATAAAATGTGCGTATCCTATCAGCAGTCGCAAGCGACTGAGGAACGCACAATTCCTGACACGCATTAATGGCTTTGCACATCAGCACGCTTAATACCAACTGCCATCAAGAAAGTTTCTGCAGGTTCCAGGTACTCTCCTATCGACATCAGGGAGGGTACTCTGGAGTGGTACGAGTTTTCGTGCAGGAAACTCACAGAGGCTGAGGCCTCATGGCAACTGGAGTGGAGAGGCAGGGTCTTCTTCAGCCACTTCACATCGCCGTCATGTGGAGTGGCGATCCTGTTCTCAGAGTCTTTTAAGCCAGAGCTGCTGCTTGTGAAAGCTGTTATCTCAGGCCGTCTACTCCACCTCCGCGTCCGAGAGCAGGATAGCATAATTAACCTAGTTAATGTATATTCCCCTGCTGGAGGGCCTGAGAGAGTGAGGTTCTTAGCCAGACTGTTGGAATATTTGGAGACTGTTGACGCAGATGAGTGTGTGGTCCTCGGTGGTTATTTCAACTGCACCCTCGTGCTCTGGACTAAAATGGTCCAGAGCCACACCCTGCTTCTGCGTCAGCCCTGCGGGAGTTCATCACCCGCATCTCTCTAGAGGACATCTGGAGAGAACAGAACCCTGGGGCAGCAGACTGTGAGAGCCAGTCTGGTGACCCACTCCTGGATCGATAGACTATATATATATATATATATATATATATATATATATATATATATATATATATATCTCAAGGCTGGCTCCGTTCACAGACGACAAATGTGTGTCTGTGACAGTGGCGACAACGCTAACAGCGCCACGAGCCGCCTATTGGCACTTCAACAATGCCTTGTTGGAGAACCAGGGGCTTGTGACATTGATACGGGAGTTTTGGACAGACTGGAGGGGTTGCAAGGGGGACTTTGCCACGTTAAAACAGTGG
>CM050175.1:51133331-51288331 GCA_027410445.1 Discoglossus pictus
TGTACATGTGTGCACAGGTTTTAGATAAAAACCTAAGTAATTAATAGGCCTATAAATATCTTCACATATTAAGAAGCAGAGAAACAACAATAAAATTTTCTTGTGATCCTGCCACACGCCTGCTCATGTGTTTTTTTTTTTTTTTATTAGTCTTTATTGCTGTTTTTGTGTATCTAAAACCTAATGCATACATATGCACAGCTGGGCTGACAAACATTATTCATGGTGTCTGCTACATCACTTATATATATATATATATATATATATATATCTGTGTGTGTGTACACAAAAAGACATAGCATGCTATTTATATACACACAACCAGGCTATGTGTGTATACACAGGATATAAACACACTGTCAGTGAGTATATAGTAACAGAGTGTGTGTGTGTGTGTACAAAAGTACTGCATTCACTTTTTACATGCACAAACTCTCAAGGTATTATTGCAGTGGGACTTCACACATTATATATACACACACTGCACATACACACGTTTTGCTGCAGCAGTTACCATCAAGTTCATCACTCCCCACACTTCCTGTCCATGTAAACATCACACGGCTGTCAGTGGCCATGCTATATCCGCTTCCTGTGTTACACTATAAGAAGTCCCCCCTGGATAAATGGCTCTTCCTGCTAGTTGGTCGCTTTCAGTTCCGAGCACTAAACATTTATGAAATGCAACAGTTGAATTATCTTATGTATGAGAGGACCTCTGTAGTCAAATTTATATTATATGTTATTTTATAAGATACATTTATAAGATACATTTGTAAGTGCTGATTTGCTATAGCGCTGGTTTTCATGTAATTCTCCGCTTAACGCTACCCCTTTTAGTGCTGATTTGCTATATCGCTGTTTTTCGTGTAATTACCCACTTAATGCTTCCCTTTTTAGTGCTGATTTGCTATAGTACTGGTTTTCCTGTAATTCCCCGCTTAACGCTATCCCTTATAGAGCTGTTTCGCTATAGCGCTGGTTTTCCTGTAATTACACGCTTAATGCTACCCCTTTTAGTGCTGATTCGCTATAGCGCTGGTTTTCCTGTAATTCCCCGCTTAACGCTATCCCTTATAGTGCTGATTCGCTATAGCGCTGGTTTTCCTGTAATTACACGCTTAATGCTACCCCTTTTAGTGCTGATTCGCTATAGCGCTGGTTTTCCTGTAATTCCCCGCTTAACGCTATCGCTTATAGTGCTGATTCGCTATAGCGCTGGTTTTCCTGTAATTACACGCTTAATGCTACCCCTTTTAGTGCTGATTCGCTATAGCGCTGGTTTTCCTGTAATTCCCCGCTTAACGCTACCCCTTTTAGTGCTGATTCGCTATAGCGCTGGTTTTCCTGTAATTTCCTGCATAACGTTACCCCTTATAGTGCTGATTCGCTATAGCTCTGTATTTCCTGTAATTTCCTGCATAACGTTACCCCTTATAGTGCTGATTCGCTATAGCGCTGTTGTTCCTTTAATTTCCTTCTTAAAACTACTAATTTAAAAACTTCCCATCTGTTCTTCCATCCGTTCTAGCACACAAGTTCTTGGAATGACAGTAGTGACAGACGTTTGGTTAAATATTTTTGCAGGGATAGACAGTGGGATAAATGAAACATGTTGTTGACTGAGACAACTTTAAAATATCTTCTTGGAATGTACTTAACACACTCTAGAATTAATAAAATGAATGGAAATCTTCCAACAGATATTTACAGAGAATACGATCAGAGTGGCAGGTTGAAATATATATTGGGATTGCCCCATAGTCAGGGCAATTTGGGAAAAAATGAATACATTTCTAATCAAGATCCTTGATCTGAATAGCGATATAGAACCAGTACAATGTCTCCTTGGTTTACCGCTCCCCACATACATTAAAGCACAAAGCTAAGATGGCCTATTTTATATTTGCCACTACAAGATTATAAAGAACATCTACAGTAAATGGAGGCAGAAATATTAGTACCTTTTGTTATCCTCATTCGTCAGATTAATTGCACTCTGATAACGCAATTAATTCCTTGATTCCTAATTTAAATTGTTATGGTGACATGCTGGATGTATAATGTAGGGGATACGGTGGTCGGAGTCTGGAAAATCAGCACGGGACCCAGGAGGCACTTACTAAATTGATTCTTGTTGCAAAAATGTGAACTTATAGGGAGAAAGCTTTGTCCCATCTTCAGGGATAATTTGTGTGTATGTGCAGTGTGTGTATATATAATGTGTGAAGTCCCACTGCATGTGTGTACAAAATGTATTATATATACTATAATATATATATATATATATATATATATATATATATTCAGTGTAGGTGAAAATATGTCTTTATGTAATACCTTGAGAGTTTGTGCATGTAAAAAGTGTATGCAGTACTTTAGTACACACACACTCTCTGTTACTATATACTCACTGACAGTGTGTTTATATCCTGTGTATACACACATAGCCTGGTTGTGTGTATATAAATAGCATGCTATGTCTTTTTGTGTGTATATATGCAGACACACATATATACATATATATATATATATATATATATATATATATATATATATATATATATATATATATATATATATATATATATATATATATATATATATATATAGTGATGTAGCAGACACCATTAATAAGCATAACCTGTGGTCCTGCAGCCTAACATTATAACTAACTTACTTTGAGAGTTCTGGTTGCTTGAGTTACTGTTAACTGAGAGTATAGTGTACTCACCCTAACATATTACGTGTCGGGTCAGAATTAAATAGACTTTTTAGGAATTTTTTAAGACATTTTTTTAACTAAGTGAATTGAATTCTCCTGGATCATGTAATATTTGCAATTCACTTGTTTCTAAGAAGCCTCCAGAGTAACAGTTTCTCGTGTTCTGGAAGCTCCACTTTTCTTCTTGTTCACTCTCATGCAAGATGACATGTTTCATGATTCTGACTTAAAACACGTCTGTCACAACCCAAGAGCGAGGCAACCATGTGAGCCCAAACGCAGACATAGGGACCTATTCGATAACCCAATTTGTAAGTTTGTACACACTTAAAACTGCTCTTAATATTGCCACATATTCTATTAGCTACTCAAAATCCGATTTGTCCATTTGCGGGCATCTAATAGAATAGGGCTCATAGTCTGGATCAATAAATGTTTTAAAATGGACATTTGAAATAAACACAGAAGCTTCCAGCAGATGTGTCCACAATATGAAAGAGGATCAACTCAAAGTGACTGGTATAGTTTTGTCTATGAAAGGCACTTCAGGGAGGTAGGTAGATAAACAGCATTATCAAGATAACAGATAAATACTCCCATAAGGGCACCTCCTTGGGCAGATCCTTTCCCTTCCCTAGATAATCGGTAGTGGATGGAGAGCAGCAAGTCTAGAACATAAAACTTGATTAGTGGATGAGCAGTATGTAGCAGTAAATGTGCTGTGGAAGTGTTTAGATTAATTCACAAGATGATATTTTTTGTTCCATGCACACACTGGTATCTTGTTTGTCAGATGGCACAAGATACAAGCTTTATCATTACCCCTCATCTTAAAATGGGCAAGTGGACTTCCCTGCCTTGTTCCACAGACAAACAAAATCGGAGATGAGGAATATCCTAAGCTTTACCTACTACTTTAGGCAAGTCAAACCAAGCTTGTTGGATAGGTCCCTTGGATTCCAAATCGTATAAGCATTTTTTTTTAGAGAAAGTACATAACCATAAGACTTTTTAATATTGAGGGAGAGATGAAAGACCTCTTGGGTAGAGTGTGGGATAAATCACTGACATTAACAAGCAATGAAAATACATGCCTACAGGGGATATAACAAGTCTTCGCAACCTTATTGAAATTTACAGGTTTTTGTGATGGTAAGTCTGAATACAAAATAAATCCAGTCAGCCATTTTTTATCTTTAATGTGACCTTGCAACCAACAAAATTGAAGAGAAATACAAAGATGAAAAACCTACAAGGGCGAACTACCCCCCCCCCCCCCCCCCCCAAAAAAATGATGTTTTGTACCATTTGCATTTATTACAGAAGTGAATGTGTGAAAAATAGTCTCTATCAATTTTGTGATTTTATCCCGCTCTTCCTTCCAAAAAAAAGTTGAAGCTCCATCTAATTGCCAGGGGATTTCCTTTACTGGTAGACTGCTTTGGGTTATCACCCTGTTGGAAAATTAAATTACTCTTCTTCTTCAGCTTTCGGACTAAGACCAGCAAGCTTTTTACCAAAATCAATTCAAAGTTCAAATTTTATCACACAAAACCATAAGACATTTTCCCACATGGCTTGAAGTGTCTAATCTTTCTTTTTTTTTTTTTTTTGCGATATTTGACGGGATTAGATGGCTTTTTTGTGAGAAATTGGTTTTCTTTTGCCACCCTACCACATAGTCCAGACATACAGAATATGGGACATCGCTGTAACATGCAAGGAACCAGTACCTGCCAGAAACACCTTTAATGTTGCTGTAGGCCTCTTCGTAGCCTCCCTTATAAGTTTTGTTTTCTCAGCTTTGGAGAGTCGTTTTGATCTTGGAAATTACCCTCTGCAATACATTTTCTCCACTAATTGATGATAGTCTTCACAGTGCTCCATGGTATATTGAATGAGTATGACATGCATAATCTTTTAATATCCACTTATAGAGGTCTCAAGCAGGTTAGAAGACTTGTTTTTTTAGAGGTTATGTTCTGAAGTCTTCATTGAAGGTGGCATATGTCCCTCAATGGATCCCATGTTAAGTGGGCTTGAGGCAAAAAGGTGTTGTATGTCTCATTTGCATGTCATTAACCAGAATCCTTCGTGGCAATGAAAACACTGTTCATGGAGAAATTCTGTAGGAAAACATGTCTTGGGACCTGCTTGAGATGTAAACATGTTTTTTGCTGGACACACATCGGAGGGGTTTTCAGTCACCTTTCTATCCACCATAGCATACTTAGATGTTTTGGTGAAGTTTCTAAAACGGTCTTAGGCTTGTTTTAATTAAATAAATACCATTTAGTCTTTGTTTATCAATTTCACTATTAAATACATTTTTCAACTCTGTTGTGAAACTGGTAATTAGAGCACTATTGTGGATCTTTGGCTTCTTTCACATGAATTGCTGCACAGGTCAAACTATTCTTAAGAAGTACTAGACAACCAATAGGGAAAAATGTATAAAGCAGTGACGCCATCCTGAAATGGGATTTGAGTTACTGAAGGAATTAACAATATTCCAGAGTTCATTTTACCCCAGAGTATTTTCCACACATCTGACAAAATGGTGAGAGTAGAGTGTGTAGAAGAAGTAGGTGATTTGTACTTTATCTTAAGTTCTCTGACATGTTTCTTGAGGGAAGTCTACTGAAAACAGTCCTGTTATGTATGATATGTTAGCAGGCCATGAAACGTATTATTAGCATATGCAGAGAAGTAGAAGTAGACTTACTATGTAAATAAATGTGGGGGGATTATCAGCATGTCATTCAGTGTCTAAACATTGCATTGGGGGGCTTTGGGACAGAGACTGGAAAGAGTGATCAAACAAGTGTAGCTATTCAAGGAAGAGGAGACCCTACTCAGAGAAGCACCAAAAATAGGTAATTTCTAAAACTGTGATGTGAGAGAATTAATAAATCTCTTACATTCTGGATATCTTTGCTTGCCACATGTCCACTTGCAACCAATCCCATAATTAGAAGAGTGTGTAAAGTCACCAGAATATGGAAGATGAAGGGGAGATCAATGCTGAACAGTCTATCCAACCCCAGAAATGTTGTAGAGCAAATTCCCAAGTGGAGGTTGATTTCCATTTTGAGTATACCCATCCCTCACTGAGAGCGAGAACTCAACTCTCATCTTTAAAACAACTTTCCAGAAATAATATCCCATATGTAACATGGAGTTATGAGAAGTTCAGACTAGCGGGAAAACTGAAACTAGCAGGAAATTTTCTCCAGACGCAGTGATACACAAAAAGTTGCATGAAACGTGTTGATATATAGAAGGCTGCCGATTGAGCTTTTTATACCCGGTTAGGCAATTACCATAATTCATATTCTGTGTTTGTTTTCTGCCACTCCCCTGGTTTATTCAATACCAATATTGTTTAATTTTATATGTTTATTGACCCTTTTTTTTCTTCTTTGTTATTATTTGGCTTTGTATTGTAAGGGCTTTTATATTTCTTTATTTTAGATAGATTTCCAAGGTCACTTCTCCATTTGTCCTTGCAGACGCCAACCAGTTTTTCCAAGTTAGATTTCTTCGCCTATGCTGAAAGTGGGTAAAACCTCACAACAGTGGTCATTTTAATTTTAAACAATTTCATTTGGGATTTTCTAAATACATTTTTATTAGTGACACTTGAGCTTCCACTTTGTTTATATGAATGTTTAAAAAATAATAATAAAATAAACTCCAGTGACTTCAAATGGAAAAAAATGTTTTCTTTTTATTAAGTCTAGTGCTGTTTTTACATACTTATTCTAGCCCAAAATAACTGGTAAATGCTGAAAAGTGGCACTGTACCAATGGGGGTAATACAGAATAAAGCTATTAGTCAGGTTACGCGCTGGGCGCTGATCTGCATAGGTAACTTTAGTATAACTAGTTACAGGACTGCACAATGGAGGACCTATGCAGGCCCCAAAGCCTAATTAGTAGATCTGCAGCCTCGGTTCAGTCCGTCTCTTCATCCTCCGGACTGGGATTCTGCCAGGAGAGCGGACCTTGACACAGTCCATGCACAGCCACATCCAGACTTTTAATTTTTCTTTGCTCTCTTGAGAAACTTGGCTCGGATGGCTTTGTTCATTTTCATGCCCATGTTGATGGTGGTAGAGAGAGGCAGCAGAGACATGGTGACCCAACCCTGGTAAGAGATAAAAAAGAAATATAAAAAGGTGCTGTGTCACAATCAGGTTGTTTAAAGGCTGAATCATTGCAGCAGCTGGATGTGAGAGGGTTAAATGTATCATGAAGCACAACATCTGTACAATAGTGTAAAGAAACTGGAGTTAATTATTTTATATGAATTAGCGCCCGACAGCTGAATCCCACGTGCAACACAGAGAAAAGTCTAACAAAAAGGAAGGGGAGATACATAGTTACATAGTAATTAAGGTTTAAAAAAAGACTTTCAGTCCATCAAGTTCAACCTTTTAAGATCTCCACTGATCTGCAATATGTAGATTAAATATTAATTAGTTGTTAATTAATTATTAATCAATTATTGAATTAGTATTTTCTTTTTTTAATCCAGAGGAAGGCAAACAGAAAAAAACGCAAGTGAGACTTAGCCAATCGTCTCAAAAAAAAAAAAAAAAAAGAATTCCTTCCTGACTAGCGATCGGATTTCTCCCTGGACCAATACGGTCTCTCTAATTATCCATGATAACCCTGAATTCCCTTTTTAAATTAGAAATAAATCCAGTCCCCTTTTAAAGTTATCTATCGAATCCGCTGTCCCCACCTCCTCTGGTAGAGAATTCCACAGATTAACCACCCTTACTTTGAAGAACCCTTTTCTTTCTTTAAGGTGAAATCTTTTTACTTCTAACCTCAAGGGATGTCCTCTTGTCAGTTGAAAACCTCTTGGCACAAAAAGCTCCCTTGACAAGTCTTTATACTGACCCTGGATGTATTTATATAAGGTAATCATATCTCTAGATAAAATAAGTTTGATTTGGTTAGTCTTTCTTCATAACTTAGCCTCTCCATTCCCCTTATTAGTTTTTTTTGTCCTTCTCTGTACCTTTCCCAGCTCTAAAATGTCCTTTTTATAAAGTGGTGCCCAAAATTGTCCTCCATATTCCAAATGAGGGCGTACTAAGGATTTGTATAAAGGGAGAATTATATATTTCTGGGTTTTAAAATGAGTCTTTGTTTTATGATATGCAGAAGCTATGGAGCAGCTATAAGATGCAAAATGACCAATTGTCTGCCGAGCTAGCATTATTCTTCTGAATCTCCATCTATTTTCTTGTTGTTTAGTTGTTTCCGACCCTCTGTGACCCTAAGGACCAGTGCATGCCAGGCACATCTAGTGTCCGGTTGTGCCAATCCATAAGGTTTTCTTGGCAAAGATACTATAGTGGGTTGTCAGTTCCTTCTCCAAGAAAACACAATTTGTCTGACCTCTCTGCTATGACCTGCCTATCTTGGGTGATCCTACATGATATAGTTCACAGCTTCGCGGAGGTACACAAGCCACTTCACAATGACAAGGTCCATAAGGGGGCCATATATTTGAAAGTCTGGTAAATACAATGAATGAATAGGATTTTCTGTGTTTTTATCCTGGTGTTATTTTACTTACAATCAGTTGTACTAAGTATTATCGCATAACCATTTCTAAATGTTGTTCCTGTATACAGTGAGATTATTCAGATCAAACACATTTTTAATTGTTTCTGTCACTGCGCTCTTAAGGTCCGCGCTTTACCGCAGGCATGCTATATAGGGTGGAAGGTATTACTTTTTTCCCATGAACAATTTGAGGCGATGCAAGGTTGGGTCTGGTCAGTAATTGGATGAGATAAAAACCAGGAGCTGTATGCTGTGGCTCATTGGAGAAGGAACAGGCAACCCACTCCAGTGTCTCTGCCATGAATACCAAGTGGATTAGCATGGTGTGTTGCGATCCATGAGGTCATGGAGAGTCGGACACGACTGAATGACACACACACAGTAGATTATCTTGGAAAAATGGAAAGTTTAAGTCCATATATTTTCTCCAAATAACTAACAACGAGATAAAAAAAAAAAAAAAGGAGTCAACGGAGTTGCGTCACTCCCAATGATAGGCAAAACTATATATACTCATAAAACGGACCTGAGCAAAAGCTAACCCAAGCAGGATATTGGATCCCCATGATGATCTGCCATTTCTCCAGAAATTGGAGGTTAATTAGCCTCATGGCGGCAGTGGGTTCTTTCAAATCACTAAATAGGCTATAAGCTCTCTGAGGCAGGGACTATGTAACCCATTGGTTGCTTTGATGCAAAATGCATTTTTATTGTCGTTATTTTGTAATTAGTTTGTACCTTACAAAGTTACATAGTCTGAAAAAAAGATTTTTATTCCATCAAGTTCAACCTTTTTAGATCTCCTCTGATCCTTGTAATATGTGGACTAATTGTTAGTTGATGCAGAGGAAGGCACAAAATTCCCATTGATACATTACCAATGGTCTCTTATGGGGAGAAAAATAATCCTTCCTGACCGTACTCTATATTCCAAATATATTTGCTTCCCATGCTTCTATCCCTTGTGTCTGTAAAGACTTGTGCCCATCAATACATACAGTGCCTTGCAAAAGTATTCACCCCTTTGACTTTTTACCTATTTTGTTACATTACAGCCTTAAGTTCAATATTTTGTTAATCTGAATTTTATGTGATGGATCAGAACACAATAGTCTAAGTTGGTGAAGTGAAATGAGAAACATATATACCTAAAACTATTTTTTAGAAATAAAAAACAGAAAATTGGCATCTGCGTATGTATTCACCCCCTTTGTTATGAAGCACATAAAAAGCTCTGGTGCAACCAATTACCTTCAGAAGTCACATAATTAGTGAAATGATGTCCACCTGTGTGCAATCTAAGTGTCACATGAACTTTCATTACATATACACATCTTTTTTGAAAAGCCCCAGAGGCTGCAACACCTAAGCAAGAGGCAAACTCTCCAAACAAGTAAGGGACAATGCTGTTGAGAAGTACAAGTCAGGGTTAGGTTATAAAAAAAATATCCAAATCTTTGATGATCCCCAGGAGCACCATCAAAGCTATCATAACCAAATGGAAAGAACATGGCACAACAGCAAACCTGCCAAGAGACGGCGGCCCACCAAAACTCACGGCCCGGGCAAGGACGGTATTAATCAGAGAGGCAGCACAGAGACCTAAGATAACCCTGAAGGAGCTGCAGAGATCCACAGCAGAGATTGGCGTATCTTTACATAGGACGACAATAAGCCATACGCTTCATAGGGTTGTGCTTTATCGCAGAGTTACTTTCAGCAAAAACAAAATGGAACGTTTTGAGTTTGCGAAAAGGCATGTGGGAGCCTCCCAAAATGTATGGAGGAAGGTGCTCTGGTCCGAGGTGACTAAAATTGAACTTTTCGGCCATCAAAGAAAAAGCTATGTCTGGCGCAAACCCAGCACATCACATCCCCCAAAGAACACCATCCCCACAGTGAAACATGGTGGTGGCAGCATCATGCTGTGGAGATGTTTTTTAGCAGCCGGGATTGGGAAACTGGTCAGAGTTGAGGGAAGGATGGATGGTGCTAAATACAGGGATATTCTTGAGCAAAACCTGTACCACTCTGTGCGTGATTTGAGGCTAGGACGGAGGTTCACCTTCCAGCAGGACAATGACCCCAAACACACTGCTAAAGCAACACTTGAGTGGTTTAAGGGGAAATATGTAAATGTGTTGGAATGGCCTAGTCAAAGCCCAGACCTCAATCCAATAGAAAATCTGTGGTTAGTCTTAAAGATTGCTGCTCACAAGCGCAAACCATCCAACTTGAAGGAGCTGGAGCAGTTTTGCAAGGAGGAATGGGCAAAAATCCCAGTGGTAAAATGTGGCAAGCTTATAGGGACTTATCCAAAGCTACTTGGAGCTGTGATTGCCGCCAAAGGTGGCTCTACAAAGTATTGACTTTAGGGGGGGGAATAGTTATGCCCATTGACTTTTTCTGTTATTTTGTCCTATTTGTTGTTTGCTTCACAATAAAAACAAAAACAAAAAAAACATCTTCAAAGTTGTGGGCATGTTCTGTAAATTAAATGATGCAAATCCTCAAACAATTCATGTTGATTCCCGGTTGTGGGGCAACAAAACACGAAAAATGCCAAGGGGGGCGTGAATACTTTTGCAAGGCACTGTACACTCTAGAGAAGGCAAGACTCTTCACAGGTATTTACCATCCCCCATAGGTCTTCTTACCTCCTGGAAAGAAAATTCCCATCTGCAACCTCCACATAAACACCTCCCTCACACACCTTTTACACACAAGCATATCATATATGGACTCCTTACACACTTGGTATTTCTGTATATCCAACATACACCAAACAGTCCAAAGCATAACATAATTAACTGGTCACTCTCACTGAAGGCTCATATGAGTAAATACAGCCAATATATACATATTCAGAGTGCATAAAATAAGTCTGTAAATATACATACCAGGATGGCATGGGGCAGGTACCCATTGGTTCGGTTTTGCAAGCCTACAGTTTTCAGGGCCGACTTCACATAGGTTTCAGGGCTTGGTTTGTCCCAGGTTGGTTTACGGATCTTACTCAGTTTGGTGGCCACATAGAATGGGAGAACACTCTACAGGAAGAAATAGCACTAGGTTAGAGGAGCATGACGGAGACATCTCATCGTGGATGCACACGATAAATTGTAAAATATACAAGTGCACAAGCCGGGTAAAGTGTGTGTGCGTCTCATCTGAATGTCTAAAATGTGGGGAAATGCAAATAAGACAATGTCCCTTACTCTTTGGATTAAAAAAATAGCAATTTTATACATTGTTTTTTTGCCACATGTATTTGTTGTCTGCACTTCGTATGGTGGAGAGCTTCTCTTGCTCTTATGCTCACTATATACTAAATGTGTGTGGATATATAAATGTCCATAGAACTAACCTATTAAGGTTGGTTCGTTCTCTGATGAGCACCTCTGACTTAGTTATTTTGTTTATGCAAATTACCCTTGGGGTTTAGTCTCCCTAAGGGCGATAGGGGACTCCACACGTGGATCCCTTGCTTACTGTGCCTTAGGGAGTTCAGCTGCACCTCACCGACGAGGCCCATAAAGGCTGAAACGCGTCGGGTTTGCTGTTTCTCCTGTTCAGGGTAGAATTGCCTGGTATTTCGGGGCTGGGTCACTCTTTTGAGTGGGACCAGACTGATATACTACAGGATATTTCTCCCTGTGAAGGGCACAAGTGAGCTAAAAGAGGTTGCTCTCAGAGTGGCTTATCATGGCTATAGAACATATATATATATATATATATATATATATATATATATATATATATATATATATATATATATATTCTATCATGCATGACTTACCAAAGACGCTGAGCTACAAAATTAGTACACTTAGATGGCAACAACCATCTGTAGACAGCTTTTAATGTTGAAAACAACTTGTGACAATACAAAGGATGGCCTTATACTTATTTATCACAGACTTGATTAAATTCCTTAAATGGATTCACCCTATAATTTTCACTTATCTGTAAATCACTTTGACCATTATTCCATGTAATTCTTAATAAATAAAAAAAAAGAGTACATTTATAAATATTTGGACTACAATGGTTGTTTATCAAGCTCAGAAATGGAAAATAGTGAATAAAATAAAAAGAAGAGTAAATAATGGAACAAGGGTCAACTAGATTAATCTGCCATATTGTTATATATTCTACTTAACTGTAAAAGTTTACTTTAAGATACAATTCAAGATATAAATTCCAATCAAAATACTGTATTGAATAATTTTCCATAAACCTAAGACGGTGACATAACCATCAATATTTCATTATCTCAAATTATGTCAGTGTATTGAGTTTTCAGTCAAAATCCTTAAAGACATTATTTTATAATGCTCTATTATTAAGTAGCATGACCTAAATCTTAGTTTATAAAATGGTAGGACACAAACTAGGCCTGTGCTGAAAATGACAGGATTTACGTGCATATACTACATATTGGAGTTCTTCCATGTTTCAAACACAGTATCAATTCTCCAAATTATTATTTTTACAGAAATCTGTAAGTTTATGAAATATTGCTTACAAGGTGCTCTTTGATACTGCACCCTCGTACACCTCAGTCTACTTTCCAAATACTCCCCCAAGTGTCCCCTTCTGCTCCTCCAAGTACATTTGCTTGGTCTCTGATCTCATAGGCATTTCTAATTCCTGCATTCAAGATTTCTCCCACAGTGTACCCCTCCTTGGAAGACACTTTCATGTGGCATTAGTATCTCTTCAAGTCTCCAAAGCTTTAAAAAATATATTTTAAAAACGCATCTACTCAGGGCGGTATATCCTTAATACTGAGGTCATCCCAACACATCCCACAGCAGCCAGTCTACCTTTTCTTGTGACAAGGCATCCGGCCATCTTGGTACCAGCATGAAAACGTTCCTCATCAAGACAACTTCACCTCAATCATAAGATAAAATCCCAATGCAGCACCCTCTGGCCCAGGAACTAACGTATAACCCACATATGGGATACTTCTATACGACTGTACTCACTGCTTCACCCTAACCTTGTTCTCCTTCTGTACCCCCAAAAATACTTACTCTACTTTACTTAATACTAAAAAAGCCAATTATCCGATATAACACATATACAGAACTTATCATTTTTCAGTTGCTTTTTTTTTTGCCCACTCATAAATTCTATTTTATAGGGCTGATTTACTCTACAGGGAAGTCTCTTAAGTTCTCCAGGATAGCAGCTCATCATTCATCCATACTTGGACCGAGACCATTAGAATCGAGTGACAATCTGTACTGCCTCAGATCACGGCTTCCATTGGTGGTGGACAAGTACCATTCCTCTGATATTCTAATACATTGTGTTTATATTGTACTAGTCATTTACCAGACATGTGTCTTTTTCCCGCCCCCCTCCACTTTGTCTCCCCCCCTCTCCCTTTCCCCCCCTCTTCTCCCCCCCTCTCCCTTTTTCCCGTGTCCCTCCCCCCCCTCTTCTCCCCCCCTCTCCCTTTTTCCCGTGTCCCTCCCCCCCCTCTTCTTTCCCCCCGTGTCCCTTTCCCCCTCCCCCCCCTCTTCTTTCCCGCCGTGTCCCTTTCCCTCTTCCCCCCCGTGTCCCGTGTCCCTTTCCCCCCCCGTGTCCCTTTCCCCCCCCGTGTCCCTTTCCCCCCCCGTGTCCCTTTCCCCCCCCGTGTCCCTTTCCCCCCCCGTGTCCCCTTCCCCCCCCCCCCCGTGTCCCTTCCCCCCCCCCCCGTGTCCCTTTCCCCCCCCCCCGTGTCCCTTTCCCCCCCGTGTCCCTTTCCCCCCCCGTGTCCCTTGTCCCCCCCGTGTCCCTTGTCCCCCCCCGTGTCCCTTGTCCCCCCCCGTGTCCCTTGTCCCCCCCCGTGTCCCTTGTCCCCCCCCGTGTCCCTTGTTCCCCCCCCGTGTCCCTTGTTCCCCCCCCCGTGTCCCTTGTTCCCCCCCCGTGTCCCTTGTTCCCCCCCCGTGTCCCTTGTTCCCCCCCCGTGTCCCTTGTTCCCCCCCCGTGTCCCTTGTCCCCCCGTGTCCCTTGTCCCCCGTGCCTCTTTCCCCCTGCTTCCTCCCCTGTGTCTCTTTCCATCCCCCCCACCCCCCATTCCTTGCCGGCGCTGCACTTTTGTGCATAGTTTGTGAAGTGCGCATGACTCCACTTTACAAACTATATTGGTGACCGTGCTCCACTGTTCCTTTGGCCTGCCCTCTCTTCATTTGGAGTCTGCCTGTCCTGGGAGTAGAGTTAAATTGTACCACTCAGGTTTTTTGTCTCTATAAAATGTAATCCCCTCCACAGACTTTTTTTGGTCTCCTACACACCTGTGATGAGGTATTTCCTGCAAAATAAACATTTTAATTACCGCTGGCTGCAGTGATCAACATTGGCCACAAGATGGTGCTGGAAGAACAGGTAATAGGCCGCGACATGTTTACAAAGACTGAGCAAGAACAGTAGGAGAACAGAGGCGGGAACAGGAATAGAGAAACACAGGATTTCCAATCGCTGTTGCAGGTTTCCTTGTTGCAAGGGACAAAATAATAATAGGGAGGGTTTAAAAGCCAGTCATATTTGTGAGAAAAACTGCGGCAGAGCTGTAATTTTAGAAGAAAGGGGAGACCCACAAAATCACAGTAATCACACCTATATCCTTAAATATTCAACTGCCCAAATCATATGTGTCCTCTGCAACATACAGAAAACAGTGAAGGAGACGGTTTAAACTGGCGCATGACCTTAACATGTACAGTACATCTTACAGGATAGATGGAAACGATAAAAACCTTCAAATAGGTGAAAGGATTCAATAAGGTGCAAGAGGGAAGTATCTTCAAGAAAAGGTGAATATGAGAACCAGAGAACATGATTTGTCGTTGGAAGAGGGGAAATGGGCAAAAATATTACTTTATAGAAAGGGTAGTAGATACATGAAACAGCTTTCCAGTAGAAGTCACAGTAAATCACAATTATGCATGACATATATGAATAAGGCTCTCAGGACGCCATGTTTTATGGATTAATACATTTCTGCACTCTGAAGGCAAAAAGCAGCCTAGTGTATGCAGCACATCTCATAAAACATTTATTTTTTTATTAATATCTAAAAATCCCTCTAATTATTATGTTGACCCCTGCAGGGGGTGTCTGCACAGGCCCCTGATCTCCAACCAATCAACATGCAGCATCAAGCCAATATTTACCTGCTGTTGCTTGCTCAGCCAATCTCCTTCCAGCATCCTGTCTCTATGTAAGCAGCAATACATAGCACATATCAGTGATACACTACATATCCCAGGCTGCTTTCAGCACAAACAGGAACCCGAGAGTTAAATAAAAAGTTTCAGCTAACACGATTGGCCAAAACAAATCATTTTAAGTTTGATGCTAATTTAGCCTGGGTTCAGAGGGTGTTAACCCTGGTTTTCAACTGTCAGAAATTACAAGACATTTTTCTGACTTAAATGTAAGGGTTTAAAATGTTTATTTTGGCACTTTTTCACACAAAAATGATTGCATACACTAATAATTCTCCTCTATCAAATGCATTCATAATCCAAGCTTTTACGTAGACAGAATGGACAGACTTAATGGACCATTTTGTTGTTGTTTTATTAACTTTGAAATATTAGATTTCAATTAAACATAATTGCATGTGAAAGAGGTATACAATTAGTGTTTCTTTTACTATATTCTAATGTTGCAGTGGTTTAGTCGTTCAGTCGTGTCAGACTCTCCGTAGCCATTTGGACGCAGCACGCCGGGCACATCTATCAGTATTTCTGCTACTTATCTTTGCGATTATCTTTGCAAAGATACTGGAGTGGGATTTGTCTAACCTCTCTTCTCTGACCTGCTCATCTTGGGTGACCCTACATGGCATAGCTGACAGCTTCACTGAACTACACAAGTCTCTTCACCACAACAATATATAATATAATATCAAGTGGAAAAAACATTTCCGACACCTGGGGTGGCTTCCACATTTTTAGACTTAACAGTTTTGGAAAGGCAGATGCTAAAAAAAAAAAATTAGCTATTTTTTTTAATGTTTTAATGGTAATCACATATATAGTTGTGAACATGCGGGCCGTTGCTAATGCTGCGGGCTTGTGCAGTGAGCCTGCGGCCGTCGCGAAGCGCACTCCTTGCCAGCAACTGCGGACCTCGCAAAATTACCTCGCAGAGTTACGAAACCAAAAATACGAGACACATTACGACCAAAACCTGCGCACATGAAAACATGAAAAAACACAATAAATACATACAACAAATACATAAAAAGCTTACCTACAGCAAGGGGGAGCACCCAGGATATCGAAAACTGAAGTTACACCTAAATTTTACTCCAAATAAGAGTTTAGACACCCGAAACGAGAGAAAAAATGGCCGCTGAAAAAAACGAAAACGAGGCTACAGCAGTCTAAAGACGCAAAACACCACCAAACACCTACGGATTATCCGAAAAAGACGTACGAGATCCAAAAACAAGGACGCAACCCGTGCGACTTTAAAAACATTAGAAACACAATAAATACAAACAACACACACATAAGAAGGTTACTCACAGCAAGGGGGGCACCCAGGACCTCTGCAAGTGAAGTTACACCTTGATTTAAGTACAAATTTCGGAGTTTAGACACTCGAAAATCCCCTAAGCGAGAGAAAAAAGGGGCGCCGAAAAAAACGAAAACGAGGCTGAAGGACCCTAAACACGCAAAACACCAAACACCTACGGATTTTCCGAAAAAGTCGGACGACATCCGAAAACAAGAACGCAAAATCAGCCACAGCCGCATACCACACATTAGGCGCCATTTTAGAACAATAACTTACACAATCCGGAAGTACACAGCTACGCCAACGGATTTGCCTCGCGCACGCACACTATTACACTACACACTGCACACATTCATGACGCTTACACAGCAGCTCCAGAGCACTGATGCTGCAGCAACATAAAAACAGATTGCCAGCTCTTCAACACAATGCTGCATATATTACTTCACAATAGGTAAAGTATATTAATTTCTTATTTTATTAATTATTCATTGCCATACCAAAAAAAACACCAACGCTGCTCATATCACCCAAGAGGCTCGCAATGAGCGCCGAAGGATCTTAAAACAAAATTAATTTTGCATGCAAACAACATTACCTGCCTTACAATCTTATTGCCGTCATTTTTTGACGGGCAAGTCGCTAGTATTATTATAGTTATTAAACAAAGTTAAAAAAGTTTAAAATCATGTGACAAATAACAGTACGGTAAACAGGTTATGTAGCCTGATTTTAGTCTGATGAAGGAGCCTGTTTGTTTGCAACTCTACCATCTGTTTCTGTCAACTATCATGGTACCTACCTATACTTTAAACAACAGTACAGCAACACATGTTGATCCAGAAGTAGTAGAGGTCTTCACATATAGGTCTGATTAAGTTCCCCGAGCCAGGGCCCGGCCTAGTATTTATTTTACAGTTGCACTGTGTATTTGGACATTGCTCTACAGTATGAAGCAACAATTCTCTTGTATGCTCGTATGTTATGAGTAGTTATGGATGTATACAGCATACATGGAATGAGAAAATATATATCTATGTAGATTTATTCTATCTGCTTGACCAGTTAGGATGAATCAAACCTGTATATGCAGCACATTATGTATTAATATATGATCTTAAGTATATTGATTATTGCAGGGATAAGAATAGCTTATGACCTGGGAAGTAGCTCTCTCAGTACAAAACCAATTGTAGGGCTAGAGCACAAATTTAATTGTAGGCATTATTATATACTAATGGCTCTAGTAATACTTGCTATATATTCTTTTTTTATGGTATATTCTTCATGGTACTGTCCACCTAATCTTGGGTTGGTGAATTCACTTTTTCACTCTGAATTTAAATTAGATAATTTTACTGCATGGCGAAATCCATGGCTCTGGCTTTTCTGTACAAGATAGTGTCTGGGAATTGGGCTTGGTACGCGGGGCATTCACACTCGCCATGGGCCTTGGATGTCAGGGATTGAGCTTGCCATGAGGCTTGGATGTTGGGGTTGGAGCTTGCCATGAGGCTTGGATGTTGGGGTTGGAGCTTGCCATGAGGCTTGGATGTTGGGGTTGGAGCTTGCCATGAGGCTTGGATGTTGGGGTTGGAGCTTGCCATGAGGCTTGGATGTTGGGGTTGGAGCTTGCCATGGGGCTTGGATGTTGGGGTTGGAGCTTGCCATGGGGCTTGGATGTTGGGGTTTGAGCTTGCCATGGGGCTTGGATGTCGGGGTTTGAGCTTGCCATGGGGCTTGGATGTCGGGGTTTGAGCTTGCCATGGGGCTTGGATGTCGGGGTTTGAGCTTGCCATGGGGCTTGGATGTTGGAGATTAAGTTTGCCTTGAGGCTTGGATGTCAGGTATTGTGGGTGCTTTGGATGCCAGGGATTAAGCTTGCTTTGGGGCTATGGTGCCAAGTATTGTGGGTGCTTTAGATGCCAAGGACTAAGCTTGCTATGGGGCTTGGATGCTAGGGATTAAGTTTGCCATGGGCATTCAATGCCAGATATTGTGGGTGCTTTGGATGCCAGTAAATAAGCTTGCTTTGGGGCTTTGATGCCAGGTATTGTGGATGCTTTGCTATAGCTGTGCTTTCAGCTTTGTATGTGTGACACTATATGTTTCTCTGTCTAGTGCTATACACCTGTACTTTCGAGCACTGGTTGGCTGTCTACCACAGCGTGTTCATCTTTGCACACTGACATACAGCCTGGTAGGATGTTTACGGGTTTATTGGCACAGTCTATCTGGAATGCTTTGTGCGCACGGTTTGGCTCTGTTTTTTTTTTTTTTTTTTTTTTTTGCCATTCTGTGTGCCTGGATCGATACCTGAGCTTGTCTAGGTGTTTGTACCAGTTTTGTTCTGTTGGCGTATCCCAAGGATCAGTCCTAGGCCCCCTCCTCTTCTCAGTCTACACATCCTCACTTGGTACCCTAATAAACTCTTTTGGTCTTCAATATCATCTCTATGCAGATGACACCCAAATCCGCACCAGATCTATCCCCCTCTCTTCTAACACACGTCTCCAAATGCCTCTCTAGTATAATCTCTTGGATGTCCACCCACCATCTCAAACTCAACATTTCTAAGACTGAACTCCTAATCTTCCCTCCCTCTCCCACAACATCAATTCCTCACAACTCTCTCATGGTCAACAACGGCATCATCACTCCCACCTCCCAAGCCCGTTTTGGGGTTCTACTGGACCCCGCCCTGTCTTTCATCCCTCACATAGAGTCACTAACAAAATAGTGTCTTCTTCATCTAAAAAACATCTCCAGAATTTGCCAATATCTTACAAGACACAACTAAAATCCTAATGCACTCTCTCATCATCTCTCGACTGGACTACTGCAACTCGCTTCTTGTTGGCCTACCCACCACCCGACTATCTCCGCTTTAATCCATTATGAATGCCTCTGCTAGACTCATCTTCCGTACACAGCGTTCAGTGTTGGCATCACTTCTCTGTTAGTCACTCCCCTGGCTTCCCTTGGCCTCAAGAATATAAATTTAAAATCATATAATTTACAAAGCCCTCAACAATAGTGCTCCCCTGTACATCTCTGCTCTCATCTCCAAATACTCCCCCACCCACCCTCTTTGTTCTGATAATGACCTTCTTTCTACAACTCATCACCTCCTCTCACTCCCGCCTTCAGGACTTTGCTCACGCTGACCCTATTCTCTGGAACCCCTTGCCTTGCTCCACCAGATTATCCTCCTGCCTCAAAAAAGTCAAAACCTCACTAAAAACGCATCTCTTTAAAGAAGCGGATCACCTTCCACGCTTATCACCTCTCTCTCCCTCCTTTACCACTCACAATACCTTTAGGTTTTAAGTCTGCAAGTTTCAATCCTGCAATGTCCTTTGGGAATGCATCATGGACACTGGATTGCAAGCTCAAAGACAGGGCCCTGCTTGTTTTGCTACGTGTTAATTTGTATTTATCTTTGTCTTAACTTATGTACAGTGCTACGGAATATGTCCGTGCGTTATATATAAACGATTATAATAATAATCCCATATAATAGTTGTCAAACTGCAAGTCGTCGTCCCGCTTTGCGAGTTCGTGAAGGGCGCTCGCGAGAACTGCGTCTCTCGCAAAGCGAGGGACGCAGTTCTGGCCGCAAATGCGGACCTCACAAAGCAAGGGCCGCATTTGCGGAGGCTCCAACGTCCTCTGCAATGAGCTAAAGGCTCATTGCAGGGGGCAAATGCGGACCCTCACGAAGCGAGGGTCCGCATTTGCGGAGGTGGAGGCTCTACGGCGCGGCACTTGCAGTTAAAAAGAACCCAGAAAAGCTGGACATTGAATAAAAAATAAATAAAAAAAACAACCACACCGCGGGACTTAGAAAAAAATATATAGGACCCACGGGAATTAGAAAAAAAAAACAATAACGCGCAATGAGGAAATACAGACAAAAAAAAAAAATACGTCCTGCGGGACTTAGAAAAATCAAAAATACGAGGTCACAAAAATACGAAGTTAACGGACAAAAGCGTACATCATAACAACAACAAAAACACTTACAACTAAAAACATAACAAAAACATCACACACAGCACAGGGGGACAGCCAGGACGTCTGGGGGTGAGGTTGCACGCAAATTAAAGTTGAATTTAAGGAGTTTCGCCACTTGAGAATTGGGTAAGCGAGAGAAAAATACAAAGTTAACGGCTGACCCGCGCACATCCACAAACACCAAAAGCACAACAAAAAAATACCACATAAAACAAACATCACACAGAGCACGGGGGGACAGCCAGGACATCTGGGAATGAGATTGCACGCAAATTTAGGTCGCATTTAAGAAGTTTCGACCATTTGAAAAATCGGCTAAGCAAGAAGAAAAATGGCGGCCGGAAAAAATTAAAACGAGGCTAAAGGACACAGAGAAGCAAAAATCACCACCAGGCACGTACGAGTTAGCCAGGAACGTAGCAGATAGAAAATATACCATTACAACGGACGGAAAATGCTTGCTAGCAAAGTAGCACATAGAAAAAAAAAAAGACGCCATTTTACAACACTAACTTACAACTTATAACATTAGGATTCTAAAATGCCGCTTTACCCGCCTAAACAAGTGGTTTGGCCTCGCACACGCAGCCTATTTACACTGCACACTTGCCACATTGCTGACACTTTCTCCTCACATGATCAACTCTCCAACTGTACATTTTTAGATGCAGGATAATCCAAATTGATTGTTAGCTCTTCAGGATATTGATTGCTGCATATTAAATATAAATAGGTAAAGTATATTAATTTTTTTTGCCATTTTACACTGTACATACATATATATATCTGTCTGTCTTCGCCATGACCGCCAAAGGTGATCGTTGCAAAGCCGGACAATTGAAGTACACAAAGGGGATAGGCTCACAATGAGCGTTAAAGGCGCTCATTGCGAGCCCTGCGATGAGCGCCGAAGGCGCTCAGTGCGGGGCTTACAATGCGCGTTGAAGGTGCACAGAGGAGCAAAAGCCATTGTGTGGCAAACAGCATTGCCATGGCTTCAAATTTTATTGCCCCGTCATTTTTGACTGGCAAGTCGCTAGTAGTAGTAGTAGTAATAATAATAACAATAATAATAATAATAATAATAATAATAAAAATAAATATTGTGGAAATTAACCTTTTTAATATGAATAAATGAATAGCAATTGTATGCGACTTGATGTCCCCCCACTCACCCTGTAATTTGATAGCAATACAGGCACTTCTGCATTTGAGGTCAAGGAATAAACATTTCCCGCATTTACCTTGGACTTCAATATGCAACAATACATTTAATCATAAAACATATCTACTGCTTTCCCATTGATAATGTTTCAACAAGATCCTATTAACTATTTCATAAAGCATAATGTGCTGAATCCAGGCCCAAACTGCGACTCCACAAATAATGAAAGAGTTAAATGAGTAGGTGGGGAAGTGAATGGTTTTCCCTTTGCAGTGTTCCCCTTTCAGTATTATTAATCGAAAATTAGCTGCTATAACATTATGTACAAATTGATTTTTTATTGCTGTTTTTTATTCTATGAACTTTTTCATTTAGCAAGAAAATAATCAATAAAATTTAAGAGAATAAAAAAACAAACAAACTAGGAGTCGTGGATAAGTGTACGTCACACCCCTGAGTGGGTGAATGTGATCTTGGTGTTACCAAGACAGCCGCTGTTGCTGTAGAAACCACACAATAACAAAGATCCTCAACTGAGACGCCTTCCACTCACTCACCTGCACCGTGACACCCTTACTCTTGTATTCTGCATGGAGACCGCGGGAAAAGAAATCCACAAAGGCCTGCAAAGAGAAAATGCATGAGAGAGGAAGAGAATGAGACCACAAGGGAAAGAGCACAACAGAGGCAGAAGAGACAGCACGGTCACGAGGGAGAAGAAAAGAGAACAAAGGAAGAGAGATTGAGAGGAAGAGAGAAGAAGAGGGAGAAAATAGGGAAGAAGAGAGGGGGCAAGGAAAAGAGGATGAAAAAGGGGAAGGGCAAGGAAGAGGGGGCAAGGATGAGAGGATGCAAAGAGGAGAGGAAAGAGAGCGTGCAAAAGGGAAGAGAGCAATTGCCAAAAAGAAAAAAAGGAGGGATAGATTGCGATGGAGCAAGAATGAACATATGGGGAGAGAGATTGCAAGAGACAGATTGAGTCAGAGTGCATATGAATGAAGGAGTGAGTGGGCATAACGAGCAGGGTGCGCACGAAAGGGAGAAAGAGAGCGAGTAAGTTATGGGAAAACACAAAAATTATGAAAATGTTTGGTCATAACATATTGAGACCGACACAATGGTGAGATACAAAACTGCAATACACAGGTTAGAATGTGTGAATTACCAACACTATCTAGGAGGTACCACTCCTTGCTTTGGCAAGTATGAAAAATCTAAGGATTAACCCAGATTCCTGTAATGTGGAAAAACAAAAACGTTGTCCACTTATCAAACCCTCTTATTTATCAAATCATCCACAGGATTTCCTTACCTTGGTTGCAGAGTACACCGTTAGCAGTGGTATAGGGTACATGCCGCTGGCTGAAGAGATATTCAGAATGATCCCTTTAGACCTGTAATTAAAACATTTTTTTATGTTTATAGTCATTAAAACCTGGTAGATGCCATCCCATTAAATGAAGGAACAATATACAAACACCGTTCTGCTTTTAGTAAGGCACTGAAAAGGTTAATCTCTCATATTTCTACTTCGTTAGTGTAACAATACATAAAGCCACAAAGCAGAGGGGCTTCATGTATGGCTGGGCAATGGGTGTTAATACTACAGTAACATGGTAGTGTGAAGCAACCAAAGGTTAATGTTCAGTAATAAGGCAGAGCAGTCTGTTAGCTAATGTTTTAGTACAGGATGAGGTTGGACAGTGGAAAAATTGACTGCATAAACTACTGATTCTCCTCTATTATGCTTCATAATCCATGAAACTTCTATATACCTTTAAGAATCTTTGTTTAAGAGTTTAAGAATTCAGAATTCAAGAACAAGAAGATTTAGGGGAAATGTGCTGATGTACTACTTTACAGAAGAAAGTAGTAGATATGTGGACCAGCGATCCACTGGAAAAGCTAGACAGTCATTAAAGCATGCCTGGTATAAGCAGGACTACATCGAGCCTAGTTTAGATAGCATGGACAGATTAGATGGACTTTGTTTGGTTCTTATCTGCCATACAATCTAGGTCACCAGGCAATGGAGGAGATAACAACAAACCTGGTAGAGAAGGAGATCATACTCTACTACTAGATGTGGCCGTGGAGGATTTGTGATCTTTCCCAAAGCACCTTACAAGATTGTACGTTTTGTGAGTTTTCAATCTAGAGTGTTTGGGTTTGAGCCATGAGGATGATAGATGCGTTATGCAGATTAAGGATGAAGTTGATACGCTTCTATAAACAGATGTGTTTTTAGTGAGATTTTGAAGGTTTTGAGGCAGGAACTTGATTTAGTAGAGATATCTAATGAGGCGAGGCAAGGACTGCCACAGAGTAGGGGCAGCACAAACAAAGTCCTGAAAGTGATAAGAAAGGAGTGCAGAAGAAGGTCCTTGGCGGAGTGAAGAGGACAGTTGAGAGAGTATTTTGAGATAAGAGCAGATATATAAGAAGGTACACTGTCGCAGAGGGCTACCTCATCTCAGTGCATATTTCTTGTAATATCCATTAAACACTGGCCCTGTAACCCCTGTACTGCCCTGCTTTCTGGGAAGCCCAAGGAGTGTCACGTCACCTTATGATTTTGAAATAACACCACAATCTGAGACCTTGGCATTGCTCAACTTGCGGCAGAGCGTTACACGGACTGCTCTTATTGTTACCATAGTAACCACCACCATCTAATTGGTACCCAACATGTTTACATCCCAGAGACAATCAAGTCCTTACATGCCCTTATGATGCAAGCAAAGGATATCACCTACACTAGTCTTGCTGAAAAGCTCATTACAGTGGCTCAATCAAGGGGTGTATATTTGTATGGGGCCTAGCAGGTTAAAGGGTCCAGTAATCCGCCTGGTTAGCTTGTAGGTAGAATAAATTATTTTTAAGTCGTAAAACAAAAAATTAGAAATTAACACCAGACAAGGAGAAGTACTAATGCCACTCTACAGCTGCATAGTTAGATCTCACTGTGTCCAATTCTGGAGACCATAACTCCAAAAGAATATTAATTTCAAAGTGGGGCAACTAACATGGTGCACAATCTAAAAGACTTCTAAGGAAAAGTTCTACATACAGAGGGCAATGATATGACCAAAGTCTTCAAGTATATCAAAAAGGTTTGAAAAGTATCTATTAGAAGAAGTCAAATGCAAGAACAAAAGGTTCATGATTTTAAGTTGTAAGATTTAAGGATAATGTTTGAATAATGTCTTCCAGAGAAAGTGGGAGAGTGAACAATAGTTAAGATATCCAAGCATGCCTGGGATAAGCACAGGGATATCCTGAGGAGTAAATGAACACCGACATGTCATATTTATAATATGACCTTTGGAAAACGTGTCTTGATAATGTGCAGAACGCTAAAAAATGAGGCTCAAATTAGTATTAATTTTAATGTATTGAATGCAGTTTTGCTCTATCAATGACAGACATGTTGGCTTTGTTCCTAAAATGATTAGAAACCTGAGAGGGATGTGAAGAACCAAGGATTCGGATAATGTCACTATTTAGTTTTGTTGAAATATTTCTAAACAGCACACTTGAAATTAGAACTCAATGGAAGGGAAAGACCCCCATCTAATAACCCCACTCCTCTAACTGTTTTGCGGTGACCCTATGGACTGTAGCGTGCCAGGCACATCTATTGTTAGGTCTCTGGTTGTGCTTATCCATAAGGTTATCTTGGCAAAGGTACTGGAGTGGGTTGCCAGTTCCTTTTCCAGTGGACCACGATTTTTTGGACCTGCTCACATTGGGTGTCACTACATGATATAGCTCACAGCTTTGTTGATGTACCCAAGCCCCATAACCACGATCCAGAAGGGGCCTCCTCAAACTACTTATTTGTCTAAAAGGGATTTCCCATGACACAATCAAAGTCATCTTAGTATAGAATGTTCTCCAAAGATGTTTTTATGTTTCTGTCTTTTATAGCTGTGAATGTTTTTTTTTTAAATGTATTTCATAAGAAATTGATGTATCAATCTACAGCTGTCCTTTAAGCCATTATTTTTAGGTAGAACCTGAATCGCTATCTTGTGGTGGTGAAGGGGCTTATGTACCTTAATGAAGCTGTGAACTAAACCATGTAGGGTCACCTGAGAATGTCAGGTCATAGCAGACAGGTCAGACAAATCATGGTCCACTGGAGAAGGATCTGGCAACTCACTTCAGTATCTTAGCCATGAAAACAATATGGATAGGCACAACTAGAAACACAGAGAGATGTACCTGGCATGCAGCGTCCATATGGTCACAGAGAGTCGGACACAACTGACGGACTGAACAACAACAACAACAACAACAGAAAAGGCAGACTGGATGGGAAATATATCTTTGTAGATATTTTATAAACACTTACAGGGGAGAACTGATGTCTTGCCTAATGCATTTGTAGACATCCCCCCCTACCATTGCCCCCCATATATCAGGCTAGTCCCTACCCAGGGAGCCAGTACAACACGCTGAAATTTCCACCACTAACACTGCTGCCATGGCTGAAATGCTACAGCTTGAAAAAGCAGGCTATCCCTAAGGAACTCCCCACCCCCAGTTGTTGTAAATCCCCCCTAAGAATAGAAAGCTGTTGAATTTATATTGATGACTCAGACAGGCTTTTTTTTTTTAATTCAGCTCTAAAAAGGAAAATCAGCACTAGAGTGGCTAGGAGAGTTGAAGGATTCCACGATGCTGGTGACTCACCCTCCGTCCTTATGAGTCACCTCCGATTACTCCATCGCTACCAACATGGAGGCCGAACTGATTAGTCACCAAAATGAATTCTTCAAAGAAAGGATTCTCCCCTATAAATAATAATGAGTTCCCTGTCTGGATAGTGTTTATTTGTGTGTCTGTAAGAAATAATGACTCACCTCTCCACCATACCAGGCAGCACTAGCCGAGTCATCTACAAGAGGAAAACATGAAAAACCAAGGTAAATACAATAAAGCAAATACAGAGTAGGCAGTGTATTATTATTCGTTCACAAAGCAAGT
Source organism: Discoglossus pictus (assembly GCA_027410445.1). Taxonomy (NCBI): domain Eukaryota; kingdom Metazoa; phylum Chordata; class Amphibia; order Anura; family Alytidae; genus Discoglossus; species Discoglossus pictus. The sequence goes on from CM050175.1 coordinate 51,160,343, forward strand.
GTATCCTGGAATAGTGGTTCACAACTACTCAATACCAATACAGGAGACTTTATATACATGTCCTCAACAATACACTTGTATGAACTTTTACATGACAGAAACAAGCTAGAAAACCTATTTCCAGCTCAAAATCCCGAGGAATACATTGTTTACACCGTACTTTGGGAGACTGAGTGGGCTATATCAAGTTGTTTGCACTTTAATCCAAAGCAATTTTAAAAAGGCATAATTTAAGTTTCCAAGATAATGATAGTGGAGAATCAGTTGTGTATGAAAACATTTTAAGCATGACAAAAATTCCAAAATAAACATTAATAAACTTACCCTGAAATTAGCAAAATGAATTCTATTTTCTGCCAGTTGAATTTGAGAGTAAACACCCCCTAAAGAACCAGGCTAAATTAGCATAACATTCATAATTTGTTTTGGTCAATCAGAGGCAGAGGCAGCGGCAACATTATAGCAAAGTTTGGGCATCCTGTCTCTGCAGCAAAGCATCATGGGATTTTAGTCTGGTACATATCCATGTAAGAAGGTGCTGTCTATTTTCATATAGGAGTCTCTCTGGAGCACATTCCACCTCAAGTCTCTGCTGCTCAAAGAATAACAGAGTTTACATATAAAATACAGTCATACTGCTATACCAAACACTGGCTACAGGGTGGATTCAGCCTTTGGTTAATCTAATACATATTGTTGTGCAAATCAGTGTCTGTAACAATAGAAACATGTACAACCAGTAAAACGTCCATATACATTTAACATATATTGGCAGCCCTGCCAAAGCCTAACAACTTTTGAGCTCAGCAAAAGATGGAAATGCAAGAGTTACATAATCTACTCACAGACAGTACTGTTTTGACCTTTTTGATCTCAGAGTTCGACTGGTTGCTAGCTCATGCCAAGAATTGTTTGGCTAACCACTAATGCATTAGCTTGTGGTGAGCAAAAGAGAAATAGCAGCCCCCTTCTGTACAAAGTACAGTAAGCAAAAAAGTACTCTTGGGTGTAAATTAGCATGAATAAAATAAATTAGAAACATTGTTTTCAGCTCCAAATCCCAGGAAACAAACTGGTCACAATACATTTTAGGAGACCGTATTCAGGAATAAAGTGGGATGAAGGGAGCCTAACACTTTAAACATACACCTAAGACATGCTACTTATATCAGACACACACACACATTACATGGAGTCATTCTATACACATAGATTTATTTTATAAAAAAATGGGTTTCCACACACCTAGAGCTGCTTAAATAGGCACCCTGTACTAACTAATATACCCAGCATTTAAGTATGTTTTTAACTCTATACTAAATGTCAAGCAACACAGTGCAGCGATCCAGAGCAAAGGCTGAAGCTGCTTCCTTGATCCCATGATTCTTTGCTGCAGAGACTGATCTCCAGACATTGCAACATAAATTGTAACGGCCTCTGATTGGCCAAAACAATTTATGAATGTTATGCTAATTGAGTCTGGGTTTTCAGGAGTGATCCTTCATGAAATCAACTGCCAGAAAACTGAAAAATATTTTCAATCTCTAGGTAAGATTATTGATGTTTCTTTAGGAATTTTTTCAGTTTTTTTTTTCTCAAAATGTGTGCAATACTGAGTGTGCCACGCGTAATATCACCTTGTTAGAATTGTCTTAATCTGAAAAGGGGTCTGTCACAACCTACAATGATGATGGAGTATAGAGGATCCTAGTCCTCTTTTCTCCTGTAGGTTTTAGACCTAAGATTTGGGTGACTCAGACCAATGGACCTTCTTTGCGGATGCAAGAGCATAAGTCCCAGCTTAAGGTAGTGTGCACTGGGAAAACCTGGCAGGGAGTCAGAAACGATCTCCTCTACTAGCATATGCCCTTGGGTCAATAATACACCTGCACACAAAGTCTTGATGAAAATTATGAACCACTTTATTTGGAACACAACATCTTTTAAACAGGCATACAAAATCACCAGGAGGGCTATCTTTAGTCAGCCCCTAACTGCCTCTGGCCAATCAGGCAGGGAACCATGAGACTCCTCCCGGGTCCGCCCACTAGGTGCGGCTACCTAATTCAGTTGCTGCCTGGCTCTCAAGGGAGAAACATCTCCCTGTCCTCTGGACTTTGCCCTGATTCTCTGAGTGAGAATACCTGTAGACCCCCTGGGGTTATGGTGCCTCAATGTCTGTATAGACCCCTTTGTTCTGGCCTTGCTATCACTTCAAGTGTTTACTTTAGGTGATAGCTGGAAGGCAGATGGGTGATCAACTCAGGTTACATATGCAGTCAATATGGATGACTGCACACAACATGGCTCCAACATTCCAATACAATATATTTACAGATACAACACACAATGTTTCACACACATACAACCAACACATCCCACCAGCTCCCTCACATGACACCCATTACAATGAGCCTAAACATGGAAGGGATGGGGATATGCTAAGGGGTAAACTTATAATACTTTATCCCCTAGACCACAAAATAACAATATAACCATAACAAGTGGGCACCAAACCTTTTGTTCTTCCCCATGGCAACAGCACGTGGAAGATAACCCAGCCCAGAATGGCCACTGCTGCCAGTCACAAAATGGCCCCAGCATAGTTCACACCAAATCCAATATGGCCACTGGCTGATTCATGACAGGGTCCCAAGATGAAAAGGTTTCCCTTCTCTCCATACAAGCTTCTATGAGGGAGTCCATATAAAATCAAACCAAAAACACCCAAAACATAGGATGGGGTTCCATATCTTAATGCATTTCATGCTGTCTTTTTCTGTAACAAAGGCAGGACAGAAACAAAATGATAAGCAAGACTCCTCTGCATGGGAGAACTAACAGCCCCCATACTTAGTTATCAGCCATTACTGGCTTTTATTAGTTGAAATAAACTGATCTCCTTTAACATGATGACCAAGGGCCTGATATTTGGATTAACTTCTATTGCTTATAAAGACTGGAAGGAATTTGCACACAAAAACGGAAAGTGGGGGTGCACCCCTGAAAATGGACACAGATATTCATGCTGCTGGTCATAATCCATTTTCATTGAAAGCATAAAAAAAAAAAAAATCTATATATGCATTGTATTCAAGTACTGAGCAGGCCCAACCCTGAATGGCTTCAGGTTGGTGTGATCTCTCAGTTCCATGATTGGCATCAAACCCAGGTTGCAGCAGTAAAAGCCAAGAGCGCTCATTGCGCATGCGCAAGCCTGTATTTTTTAACATTGCGTGACGACAACTCCTTCTGGATCGCTAAATTGTTGTGGTTCCTCAATGAACTGGTGAGCTATACCATGCAGGGTCACCCAAGATAGGCAGGTCATAGTCGAGAGGTTAGACAAATATGTTTGCCAAGAAAACCAAGAAAACCTTATGAGTAAGCATTATGACAGGTGCGATTGGACTCCATATGGTCATGTAGAGTTGGACACAACTGAACAACAACACATAGACAGACACACACACACTAATATATATATATATATATATATATATATATATATATATATATATATATATATATATATATATATATATATATATAGAGAGAGAGAGAGAGAGAGAGAGAGAGATCGATAGATACACACACATATACATATATATATACACATATACATACACACACATATATACATACATATTCTATATATACACACACACACACACACTTATGTTTACATGTACGTATAAGCACATTTACTTCCATCACTAGTAAATCCAATGCGTACATTTATAACTGTTTCCATGATGTACTTGTTTACATGATCTATTCAGAGGACACACGAACGCCATCATTTATTTTGTACGGAAAAAAAAATGCTGCGTTTTGCTTTTGAGCAGCAAGGGGGATAGGAGAAAATGAGCCGCAGCCTGGGAAGGTTGTTGGATCCAGACGTGGAGGCGATGAGAGGGAAGCGTGAGAGGCACTGTGTGGGCGGAAGCTGCGTGGGCGAGAGCTGGCTGCGTAGGCGTAGCTTTCAGACATTCCCCTGAACAACACCAACTAACCTGGACTTCTTTCCACAAGATAGAGAGAAAAGAGATAAAAACAATTGCTATGATACGTTCAATCAAATATGCATGTGGACGGGAGGAGGGAAGAAAGAAAGGAAAAAAAAATTAAACTGGAAAAAGAAAAAAAAAAGCGAATAAAAAAAGCTTAAGAGCATTCTAGTGAAATCCTGACAGTTTGTTTTCAAGGGCTGTGCGGTGGCAAAACACAGAGAAGAAACAGATGGTTTAGGAAAAGGAGAGAGGGAGACGGGAAAAGCAGCTGGTCATTTCAAGTCTAGCAAAGCGATCGCTCGGGTACTCCTGACAGCGTTTGGCGAGGATCCTGCTGCACATTGCGCAGGAAGTGGGTAAAGCCCAAGGAATGCCAGGGCCAGGTTCGGAGGGGTGATCTGGAACTGCAAATGTTCGGGCAGAGTATTTAACTGAAATCTGCATCAGGCAACAAACAATAATGGCAAGATCGCTTGTAGAGCATACACACAAACATACAACTAATGTATATAATGACCCCAGGGGGGCAAACGTCCCTGCCAATGACCCGAGAGGGACAAAATGCACAGCCACTGATCCCAGAGAACCAAAACGGCGGAGCCAATGACCCCAGAGGGGCAAGCAGCCGGGCCAATGACCCCAGAGGGGCAAGCAGCCGGGCCAATGACCCCAGAGGGGCAAGCAGCTGGGCCAATGACTGGAGAGGGGCAAAAAGCCGGGCCAATGACCGCAGAGAGACTAATGCAGTAAATAGCCAAAACAATGATCCCAGAAAGGCAAGCAGCCCAACAACCAAGACTAAAGGGGTAAACAGCTGATCCAAAAAGTGTCCTGCTGCACAAAAGATATCCAGTGCTCATGAGAGGATTACAAAAACCCTAGATAGCCTCCAATACTTACAATTCATCTAATTCTCAGACCTCTCAACTTCCTTTTAGTTTCAGTAGAAAGCAAAACTAAACATAGTTTTTTTTCATTTATTTATATATATATTGGGAAGCATACATTAATAAACTAGAAAACACAATCTGCTATCAAGAGGTGGTCACTCAATTAAACAATTGTACTTTTCAAGGCGTAAGAGATGTGAAGTAACATGCTATAAAGTAAATGGCACCACCAGAGAACAGGTCTAAATCTTGTCATTATTTTGTACTTTGTCTCCGTAAAGCGCTGTACACATCACATTTTTGTTCAGTCATGTCCAACTCTCCATGGCCCTAAGGACTGCAACACTCCAGGCAGATCTTGTGTCCAATTGTGATTATTCATATGGTTTTCTTGGCAAGATACTTGAGTGGGTTGCCAGTTTCTTCTACAGTGGACGGCAATTTGTCTGAGCTCTCTGCTATGACCAGCCCATATTGGTTGGCCCTACATGGTATAGCTCACAGCTTCACTAAGGTACTCAAGCCCCTTCACCACAACATGGTAGCGATCTAGAAGGGCTGTACAACAATGGTGCTATACTGATAAAATATTTACATTTAATAAACCAAGTTTTTGAGTTGAAGCATGCAAGACGTTTCTGTTTAGTAAGGATTATGTCCTTGATCTGAATAAGAGGAGTGAAGAAGGGCTGAATGTAAGTGCGTACATCCCAGTAAGACATTACAATATGTACATCTTGAAATACGAAGGTCTACTTACCTTACACACGGAGACTATATTAATGTCTATCATTTTATTGAGTGTCTGTAAAGAAAAACAATTACATGAGTGTTTTTTTCTCTCATTACTTTAACCAAAATACATTAATTTACATCCTGTATTTTCACATTGCTGAAAAAGGTAATCATCTATTGAGAGATAGATGCAACCATAATTATTCTGCTTTCCTGTGATTATAGGAAAAAACGTAATTATATATATATATATATAATTACGGGGTAGTCAAGAATAATGTACATAAAAGGTATAACAATTAAAAGCCAGAAGTAAAGTTTTAGGAGCCATGTCTCCCTGGCTGCCGTGAAGATTCAAGGGCTGCTTAATAGTATTCAATAAAAAAATCACGGTTATTTGGATCAGTTTTTAAGTAGCTCTGAAGATATAGTCACTGCAGTCCCAGTTTTAGCTATATTTCCAGATGAATCGATGTTACAAATTAATTACGGTAGTAGCAATCAATGTGACACTGTCTCTACATGTTTCGTCCAATATACGGCTTCTTCTGGGGGACTATGGTTACTTTGTTTTAATATCATATGTGGAGCTTCAGACAGGGCCAAACAATTCCACAAATAGATACAAAAAACGCAGCTCACTTCTACCTAGCTCAGTTTTACCTATCTAATTGCATTAAAACCAAACAAACAATGAACACCCGTAGTTCAGTTTCTATTAGCAGTTTCTATTAGCATATGTGCTACTTACGTTATCAAGGTCTGGGATGTCAAGAAAATACTCTGGGTATTCATATGAAACTCCCACATTGTTCACTGGAAGACACAGGGAAAATGTATTAAACCTTAATAAAACAGCAACTGCATTATATTAAAAGGGCATGGACTCACTTTATTACCGTATTCAATGTTAATTATTAACGGAATGCTAGACAAATAGATAAGTTCTATGTTAAAGTCTTTTCAACTTCTTGGTGCACTCCGAGCTATATATAGCGGTTATCAATGCCTATATACTTAGCTATAAGGATGTATCAGCACTGGCACAAGTCAGACACTAGATGGCAGCAGCAGCTCATAATTCAAATAGTGCTTTTCCGCAGAACGAAAATGGTTCGTGCCAGGTCATCTAAACTCCTTGGAAGATTTCCTCAATAAAAAGTGTACAAACTATTTCAAGTAGCAACAAGAGAAATAATATGTTTATAAGGACCATTAAAAGGGACATGAAAGATTTTGTTGTCATATCAGAACGGTGCCATCGTTTTCAGAGGTCTCAGAGCACAAAAATGTATACAGAATTTTAACTGCCCTTGGGGGCTTGCCCAGTGCCAGCCAATGATACAGACTAAGTATGCTATCTGCATTTCCTGATAGTTTCAATGAAGTTTAAATAGGCTTTATTTAATATTTTTCATGCAAAAAAAAACAAACAAAACAATTGAATGTTTAAAACCTTTTAAATGCACAGTTGTGTTCCATGTCCCTTTAAGAATTACATGTTCTGATACATAATGACAATGTTCTGGGGCGGCTGCTGGCTTTTTTAAAAAGGTACTCTGCCCCTCTAAAACTCATAAAGACCATATCAAACTGACTACATATTGTATTTCCCATTTCTTTCCCTACAGAAAAGCATTCCTGAGATATTTAGCTTTGTTTAAGCTGTATTAATATGCATATGAGTGGCTCGTGGTAGTAATTAGCTGGATTGATCTGCTAATTAGTATCACAGTCTGTTTGTCTGTCTCTGTGGTGGCCACGACAATGTCCTCCAATATGATCAGACTGTTGGATTCCCTCTGCCAAAATCCACCATATTTAAATGCTTATTAGCATACAAGTGCTGCACAAACAATAATAAATATCTATGCAACAAAGAAAAGTGTCTAATAAAATTCAGATTTTCACTCTAAGATTAAAAGAACCTGTTGGGTGAATCCCATCTGCTGGGACATTCTCTGGTCGCTTGGGGAAAGAGGGACAAATCACATAAAATGTGAGATTTAAAGCAATATCAATTCACAGTTATTGAACTGAAAAGTACATGTAGAAATATAAAAAAATAGAATTAGTTGTTAAAAAAGTGAGTGTAAATGTTAAATAATTGAGCTTGAAATGTTGGTATTTTAAACACAATTTAGATATATTACTGTAATTCATATATACCATTAAGGACACAAAACTTGGTCCTTGTGTGCAAAATAATTCTGATTTTCAAATGTATTTGCTCCCAAAAGTTCTAGCTGTGACATCACTTTAGGTAAGTAGCAAATTGGAGGGTTGTTTTAGGGGTATTTCTATAACTGCCCTACTGGATCGCTACATTAGCGTGGTGAGGGGGCTTGTGCACCTCAATGAAGCTGTGAGCTATACCATGTAGGGTCACCCAAGATGTGCAGGTCATAGCAAAGAGGTCAGACAAACATTGGTCAACTGGAGAAGGAACCGGCAATCCACTCCAGTATCTTTGCCAAACGTATGGATAAGCAACACCTGAGACATGGCGTGCAGTGGTCCATAAGGTCACAGAGTCTGACACGACTGAAGAACAAGTGTCATTATACAAATTTACATTGACAGGGCATGTGCCGCTTCCTTAGCATCCACTATGAGAGAAAGTGAACGCTCCTCCTCCAAATATCATGCTTAAAATAAACATTTTGATAACGGTGTTTGAAAACTGGGCAACAAAAACAATAATCTAAACTGAATCTTCTTCAAATACAGCTCTTGTTCAGTTACTAAAGAAACAAAACAATACTATATGGCCACTAATTGAATATGTACAACACAGTCTGGAGAGGGTCTCTTTGTTACCCTTCCATTGTTGGCTTGTGCGGTGGTCAAAGCTCAGGAACTTACCCAAAACTCCGATCTCCAGGCCCGCAAGCTGAGCCTCGATCCGATCATAAATCTCATTTGGTTTTCCAAAATCCGCTGCGATGACCTTTGTTTCAACACCAAGTTTTTCTATTGAAAAGAAAAAAGACATAACATTATAAAAGAATGACCCCTAAAAATGTAAGAATGCACGTGTATATTTATGAAACAAATCAATGGTATTCAATTAATTAAATGATTAATGTACAATGAAAAGCATACACAAATGCATACGTAGGAAAAGTTTGAGTCTGACTAGAAGAATAATTAGGTAGGAAAGAATATCATAAAGCTAGTTTTTAAATAGAATAAATAAATAAATGTTGATGCCTCTGCTTGACCATTGGAGGCATCCATGATACTTTGTTACTGGTTGTGTGCATGAAAGGGGGCAGTTTACATGCCAGGAGAGTTGGTTAAGTAGTTGGTGTCAAAATCAATGAGATCTAAATACACTTGATCACAAAGTTTCAGTAACATCTATGGAATAAGTGGTTACATCTGGGTTGCCAATTCCAAATGCCACGTCATATAAATCTGGGACTTTAAGAATTTTGTGAAGGCTATGGAGAAAATGGTGATGGACTTAGGTTTTCGAGCGATACATTTCCCAGTCTAAATGATGCTAAGCTCAAAGATGGTGTCCTTATTGGCCAACAGATGAGAAAGCTACTGCTTGATGACAACTTTGAAAAGAAGGTAAACCCAATAGAGCTGCATGGATATCCTTCTGATCCGGGGTTAGATGGGTTCTAGGTAACCATAAGGAAGAAACGATTGGAAACTAGTACAGGCCTCTTGGAGAACTACAAAAATTATGGATGTAGGAAGTCGCGAAAGATGCACTTCCTTTATTCACATCTGGACGGTTTCCTTGAAACCCCGGAGCAGTCAGTGATGAACAAGGGAAAAATCTTCACCAACACATCTGAACCATGGAGGACATGGGATAAAGTTAGGATAGTGACTACTACCAGTTTTTCTTTTTTGTTTAATATATATTTTTCCATTTTATCATTTAAAAAAAGTAAGTTACATGAAAACTAAACATCCTGGTCCTTTTTTTTATTTTTTTTAAATGTGAGGTTTAGGTCCAGCAGTTCAGAATTAATCCCCCAAAAATTAAATAACAAAACTAGATTTAAACCTTACTATCAAAATGTTTTAATTTTCCGAGCCATGTTTCCTTCACACCATGCTGAAAAATTACAAGATAGAATCCTCTATTCAGAAGAAGAGAGTCATCAAATATTCAAATTTTTTCATAAAATGTTTTTATGTTTTGTAACTGATGTTGAAATTGCCACTTTTCTTGAACTGCAGAAGTCCTTTAAGCAGTTTATATTTTTAGCTACACAGAAATATTGATAATCAGAGTTCTGCGTTTGCCTTCTTAGATAACAGATGGATGTTTGAAGAAGTAAAGAAACCGATATCAGAAAGAGAAGATCATTTCCATATATGTGTCTTTTAGGATGAAGGCTATTTAAGGACAGGCAGCCAGTGAGTCACACAAAGCTCATCATGCCTCTTCCCTTCACACAGGTTTGGCGCTTTTAAAGAATAATTCCAATTTAATCATTCGATGGGGAGTCTTCAATGGTTTGGCGAAGCAAACACAACTCTTTAGACTCAATTAAATCTCTGCAGGTGTCTAGCAGTGAAATGGTTAACTTCTGGAAGCTTGGTGTCAGGGTTATTTCATGGCATCAAATATGCCTCGATCGGACATTTAATGACCAGAGACATTAAGTGGTGTTAGTGTGACCACCTTGGGACGACCATCCAAAGTTATATAGGCTTTATCATATACCTAAATATCATGGTGTCTGAGTGGTGTCATGGTGTATGTAGGGCCCGGGGGGAACTCTCTTAGAATCTGATGCCCCCAGACTCAATCCCTTAGATCCTTCCTAAAGTTTACTCCCTTCCATAAACAGGTTTTATTGATATTTGATTGCCAACTCTAAAGAAAGAGGGTGTCAGCTCCCACCATAACTTATCAGATGTGATGTCCCAAAAGGACATGAGATCTCACTTAAACTACCAGGATCTTGGAGGTCAAACATTTTCTTAATGGCCCTTTGGATAACTAATCAATGACAGTTGTAGCTGCCAAATTCCCACTGTACAGAGACAAACTTTCTATTTGCATGCAAAGTTTCTTCCCACCAACAGATCCCTGATTCTTGCCTTAAAGGGAGCAGTGGATAATCCTTTAAAAAAAGGCATCTGTTTTCAGTCTTGTTGGGTGCTTTAGAGAAAGCACTTTGTATGCTTGACTTTAAACTGAATCCCAAAGCCCTCCGTTCTTTCGTAATTTGTTACGTTTATTTTGATTTATCTACCCTGTTTAGCGCTATGGAATATGTTGGTACATTATAATTAAAGGCTAATAATAATAATCTGGGGTGTTTGATTTAGCTGAAACATACTAAGGGACAATCTGGTCTTCCGTAAATATATGATTTATGTAAATATCAGTGATTTAAGGGACTGACAAATCCTATACATTGTGATCTGACATCTACAGGGTCAGTCAGGCCCATCGTGGTTTACAATGGATCTGACCCCCTGAGGAGCATTCTGATTCCACCTAAAAGGTATCCTCATTCTCTTTTTTTAGGTGGGATCTGATTGAACCTGGGGGCATTAGATAACATCATAAGAGAAAACACATGGTTCCTACCATTGGAGTAGCCATGCTAGGCACAAATGTGTTTGATCCCCTACATATTTGTGATCTACTTAATCAAGAAGTTTGTTTTTTCATACATAGTATTCTGGATGCTACCTAATAAGATTATTTTGCTAACCTGTTCTAACCTTATAGAAATTCTTATAAAGATTTTCTAAACAAACCCAAAAAAAAAACATGATCTGCACTCAAGAAATATATACATCCATGTGATTTTATGTCCTGGTGTAGTCTGATCTTGTAAATTGAATGGGGGGGCCTTTGTGCATTGGTAGGCCCTCCTTAAAAATATCAGATGTACAAAATCTTTATGCACATGTTATGCCTATCAGATGTTCTAGAGTACCACGTGTGGACCAACATATTTTAGTGTGTATTTAATCAGATATTAGGCTATCACATTTTATAGTCTAAATCTTGATTAGAGTGAACATTGCTGACTTTTTTGATACAAAAGATATGTAACTTTTATAATGTTTTGTTAAAATTATAAAAAAAAAAACGTATTCACAGAGATTAGTATGTAAGTTTTGTTGTTCGCTATTTTACATTTTTCTAGAGTGTCTTCTTTAACTCTATACTTTTACAGGTTTATTTTGATGTTATGGGGCAAGCTCATTGAATATATAATGTGTATTTTTTACCCCACATGTAGAATAAAAAAAAAATGTATCCAGATTTTGGTCTGTATTGGTCATAATCCAATATGAAGCTATACTTATTCAGTAGCACTTGAATTCTCTTAAGGAGGATAGTACTTATTATGTCCCCTTCTGGATCGCTACCTGGTCGAGGTGAAGGGGGTTGTTTACTTCAGTGAAGATGTAAGCTGTACCATGTAGGGTCATCCAAGATGGGCAGGTCATAGCAGGGGCAGACAAATCGCGGTCCACTGGAGAAGGAATTGGCAACCCACTCCAGTATCTTTGCCCTGAAAACATTATGGATTAGCACAACCAGACACAAGATGTGTCTGGCATGCTGAGGTCCATAGGGTCACTGAGAGATGAACACAACTGTATGACTGGGTGAAATTGATTATGTATACTTATAATAAAATCAAAATATTAGGTCACTGGAGTGGCAGAAGAATCCAATATGTCAAGTTACTCAACATCCCAGTCTTTCAATAGCTCAATGTTCTCACAGGATACTTTGACCATGTCATGGTCCATGTACCGAGTACTGACCACATCCTCCAATATCAAATTGATTTGTTAAATGAGAAACTGCAGGCGGCACAATGAAATTCTACTCAACTACCAATGACCACACAAAGTCACCCAGGAACCACAATGGGCAAAGGTAGACATTTTGTGTACACAATTAGAGCTCAGGTTGGTATCCACCAAGGATAATGATACGACCAGGATGTGACAACTATAAGAAGCAACTAGCCTAGTTTTGTGAGAGTTATCTGCTCATTAGATGCAACTCTTTTGACTGACCCATTAGAATGGTTGAGGAGGCAGGAGAGAGGTAAAAAGCAAGACTAAGAGAAGAGAAGATGGAGAAAGTGTGTGTGTTTTGTATTGTGGAGGTCTACTCTACAGGTCTAAAGATATCAGAAGAACGGTTGGAGGGCACCAACAGCTTCTTTTTGTCATGTTAGTTATTGTGCAGAATACACCACTAGTGAAACTGACTAGAATCACTGATGTAATGATCCAATTAGTGTAATTAACAAAAGGCCTCCACTAAATATGCATAGGTGCTTACTGTTGTGAAAACAAAAACATGGGGTGGAATTTCCTAAGAATTTTCTTCGCCAAGATGAGAAGGCTCTTTTTCCCCCCATAGGAAACAAAGCATAATAAATCAAAAGATGACTTAATATGTCCTCGAGATGATTAGTAAATTCTTAGTGAAAAATATCATAAATTTGGAAGTGTTTAACGGCACTCTCTCACTCCAAAATTAAGTTGTTGTTTTTAGGTTATTTTTTTTTTTAAAGATAATGAAAAACTGGGTATATGTTATGTCAGCTATTTCGAGTTTGAATCTTATTCTGCCCAGAGCAGTTGAGTCAACTCAATGGCGGTCATCTCAATGGCAGTCATTTCAATCCCATGAGGGACGGAAAGAGTACAGGATTTCTGGATCTTTCAGCATCAACACAGGTGAAAGAAACTGAGAAATCCTAAATACACAAAGTAGACAGATCCAGAATTTCTGGACTGCTAGAGGCCACACAGCACCGACTTCCCCACAACTTGTCTGGAGAAATCAATGGAAACCAAGCCGAGAGCTTTTTGTTGCTGCAAGTAATGTGCACAAGTAGTTGTAGGGAGATGCAGGAATAACTTAGGTTTTTAAAACTCTTATACAACAGTAAAATATGTACAAAAAAAAAATAATCTAAAAATGTCCCTTTAAAGGATCACTGTGGCCATATCTTAAACATTCACTATTTTGAATAAGTACACGTTGCTTGCAAAACATGCCACGCACATGCACTATATGCCCTGTACATGCATAATATTCCCACTGCACATGCAAAATACACCATGTACATGCATAATACTCCCACTGCACACGCCAAACATGCCATGCACATCCACTATACGCCCTGTACATGCACAATATGCCCCGCACATGCACTAATTTATGTATTTATTAATGTTATCTTTTATTTGCAATTAAGCTGTTGTGGAATCTAACATTTTGGCTTCAGTAAATCGAGCTCAAGAGGTGGGAAGGAGACTTTTATACACAGTAAGTGTCTGTCTGCACAATGGGAATGTGGCAATTACCTATATCAGTGCCCTCAGAAAATCAATAGAGAAGTTCATTAGTTTACAAGGACACACCCATCTGAAAAAGTAACAGGCAGACACAGGAAAGTAAAATAGATGCCATAGTTAAGAATAATGAAATAAAAAGTTTGTATTTATTATGTTTGCCAATTATTAGATTCGGTTATTTAAAAAGCAGTATAGAAAATTAATGGGTCTATCGGGTTCTTTAAGGACCTTAAAGTATGTGTGCACGTGAGTATAAGTATAGGTTTATGTGGCAGTGAATGAGTGAACACAAGCGCCGCACATTCACACTAATTTTACATAGTTATAAATACCCATCTATTATTAGTACGCATTCATTTGACAGCAGATTTATTTTAACGTAATCCGCTCAGTGCTCGAAGAGCCAATCCAACACAAATTGGGTTTCAATCATTCATAAAAAAGCAGGCCAAGAACTTCCTGCAATCCCATGATGCCTCTCTCCATTCACATCACATTGCGAGGCTCATTCATGCAGAAAAGGGAGTCGATGCACACAATGGCTGCTGGGCCGGGTTTAGTTTATGTCCTTAATGGCAGATGCTGCATTAAATCTGCTTCCCTGGTTTCATCTCAAATGGAGCAGGTGCGAGAGTTAAAATACGAAATAAATACAAATAATTCTGTAGAGATTTAGCAATTGAACGCCCACCCTTCTTAAAGGCTGGTAATCATTTGCTGGCTGCAGCTTTGGATTATTTGGACTTTCCTGTTACTGTAAATATGGAGATCGATGAAAGATTGAGCGGGAAATCAGCATGTGGTTCGGCCGGACACAGAAATTCTGGATCCACTACCAAGTTTAAAAGGACCACTGAACGGTCATATTTATAATATTGCATATTCCACCAACGCACAAAACCACCAACTTCAAAAGCTTATAACGGGTATAAATATAGGACGAACTAACCAAATTTTGTAGTAATAGTGACCAACTGGTGATGAAGTAGTTAATGTGCAAGCAATGTCTTGCTTGTTGATATTAAAGATTCCTCACTACAAATATATAAGTATATAGAAAGATAGCGATCATAAGGGACAATATCCAAGAGGTGTTATCCATCATAAGGAACAATGTAAGGAGCCTTTCCCGTCGGACAATCAAATATCAAATGGTCTTTTCACAATGAAACAACAGCCGTGAGGCCTATTTGGAAAACATTCACCCAAAGAAGACTAGGGGTCGAGTAAAGGTGAAATTAATGACTTCTTGAACTACAGTAAGATCTAGTGGAAGGAAGATTTGCTAGATCTTCAAGGTGTGGCTATGATGGATATAACAGGACAACATGTACTGATCTAGTTGTAGTAAAGAAACAATTGCATGCCATTAGTATAGTGTGTGAGTGTGTAGAACACCACTTGGGATTCATGGCAGAGATACCAGAGCAGGTTGCCAGTTCATTCTCCAGTGGCCCACAGCATACAGCTCCTGATATTCCTAGGTGGTCACCCATCTAAGTCCTGGCCAGGCCCAACCCTGCATTGTTTAAGGATGGTGTGACCTCTTGGTTCCCTAACTGGAATCCCACCCAGGTCACAATCGTGAAAGCACTGAATCCTAACCACTGGATCACCAGGGAACCCAATAATTTAAGTAAAGCCATGTATATCAGACAGTTTTGTCACTACTAATTGTTATATGTTAATAAATATTTTCATTATGAAGTTTCTAGTGTATTTAGAGTTTCTTATAGAAGTCAGACGTAAGTTAACTAGTGCTCATGATATATAGCTATATTCCAGTATTTTAAAGGTAACTTAAAAAAGTACCTCAATTAATTTAGCAGCAATTAAAGAGACATTAGATTTATCAACATTGCTCTAGACCACTATAAACCATGAGAAACATATTTTTCTGAATTTTAAAATGTATGTGTCCGATTCCCTTGGCCACCAGTCCTTGGGTCTATTATGATCCGCCCAGGATAATTAGGATTTTGAGGATGGCCATTACCCTGGCTGCTTAAAGACTGCCATCAGGACTGAGTCTTGGGAATATGTGGTTGTGGGACTGGGATCATTAAGTTCATTACCCTATGTGTGTTAATTGTTGTATGTTATGTTGATTACTGTATGTTTAGTTGTGTCCAGGTGATAAGGAGTTAACTGGTAGTTAGAATGGGGTAGATAGTAACTGACAGTTGAGAGAGTGATATAATCAGTCAGTTATGTAATGTGTGTGTCAGAGGTAAAAGTCTGGCTAATTGTGATGTCTCTGACAGGAGGAAAGGAAGGTAGCAGCTTTAAGTGAGTCTGAGAAGATTAATAGATATATGGAATAAGATTTCTGGAAGATATACATGTATCATAATCCCTATAGAAGATGATAAGAGTTATCACTGTCTGACTGTATTAAAAATGTGCTTGGCGTTGTTCGTGTAAGTGTTACTGAGCCTCGTTTTCGCCGTATTTCTGAATTTTTACGTTTTTCATACGCCATTTTTTTCCTCCCTCAGGCGATTTTGGAGTAACGAAAAACACCAAATATGGGTGTAATCTGCTTGCAACCAACAGTCAAAGAAAGTATAAGTAATTAATAGAAAACCCAGAAGACTCACAGAATGTTATCAATTCAAGTTTAAATATACATCTATTAGACCTGTTATGAAGTTTCCACAGCAATAATAGCAATTCCTGATTTTTATAATGCTGAACCTGCGTTCATATTTTTAAATGCTGCATAAAGAGTAAGGGCATTTTAGAGACATCAGCTGTCTTGATTAAGGGGTCAAAAGAACCCGAAACATCTGCTGGGTAGGTTTGGCCACAACAGCCTTTTAAAGCACAACTGAAAAAAAAAAAACAGATCGCCTCAGTATGTAGAATTCATTGTTTTATAAGAGCTTTTATATAACCTAAGTATTACCGTATTTACGAGAATCTAATGCGCACCTTTTTCATAGAAAAACGGGTCCCAAATTTGGAGTGCGCATTAGATTCGATGGCGCACTAGATTTTATGGCAAAAAAGAAAACAGAGGACATACCGCGACACCACCATCTCTCGCTTCCCGGCTCTCTAAAGTGGGTGACCACCCGAGGAAGTGTCACACAGAGACCCCCAGCACAGTGGCACACTGAGCCTGGCACCCAGAGGGCCCCAGCACAGTGGCACATAGAGCCTTGCACCCAGAGAGCACATTCCATTCGCAAGCAAAAACATTTTTTTGATTCACGGGTGCCAAATTTGGAGTGTGCATTAGATTTAATGGCGCACTAGATTTGCCTAAATACGGTATTCCAACTGGCTACTATCTGTAGGGGGATGTTTGTCAGGCTCTACAAGGACAGAAAAGGTCTACAAATGGCAATAAAATGCTCATTGCTTCGATCAAAAAATATAAGCTTTGAATGATTTAGATATTTCAGTCACAAAAATGTTGTTTAAAGGGCCACTTAATTCTGCACAATTTGAACCACATGACAGTAAAGTGACTAAAAGCATGTTGAAATACTTTTGAACTTTTGAAATAAGTGCATTTTTCACTGAGATATCAAATAAGATACAATCTGCGTTTACATGCTCATTTGCTTTTGCATTACTGCAGCCAATTAGGTTGCAGGGGTCGTGTCCCATTCAAGTGAATGGCAAGACTGCTTATATTTCTAGTTTCCGCATTTTTGTAATTTCTGATGGCAGAAAATTCAGATTTCTACTCTCTTGCCTCTTTGGAATTTGAACAATGCAGAGCAGTGCTCAAAGCTTCGCTCCGGTGCTGTCCGTGTAGAGATCAAAAGAAAAAAAAATAGAAACCCTTAACAAATCTATCTGTGCAGGCATGAAATGCTGGACTAACGTGTCAGTTAAGGGCTAACTGGTCAGTGAAGTGTAGTGCAAACTGCTGTCAATCACTGCCCACAACACGCACATGTACTCAGGCTATCTGTTATTACTCATGCAACAGCCAGTAGGGCAGGGTACACTTGTATGTAGAGACTTAAAAACTTTAGATTTTGTAACTGTTATTCGTGTAATAAAAAAAAATGTTTTTAACATATACCGTATTGGTCTGAATATAAGCCGCACCTTTTTTCCGATTTTTGAGCTTGCGAGTTACGGGTGCGACATATTTGTGACCGTAAAAAAAATCATTGCAGATGTGCGAACTTTGCTTGTTACGTGTGCGGCTTCTATTCGCAAACACGAAATTACTGCAGATTTTCGCGATTGCGAGTTAAGGGTGCCGATTTTCGTGCTTGAGACTGCGGTATTGAATAGCGATTTACGGTTTTAGTGATTCTAACATCCTGTAACCTGCAAAAAAAGCTACAGTGCTAATTAGAAAGCCTGTTTCTTGCAATGGCTGATCACTTTGAGACTCTTTTTCTCTCCAATTTTACAGGTGCGGCTTATATTTGAGTACTATCTTTTTTCAATTTTTTTCCCCTTGAAATTTACAGGTGCGGCTTATATGTGGGTGCGGCTTATATTCGGACCAATATGGTAATATTGTGCGCTCACACACCACAAAAAGCATGTACAGTGAGGTAAATGGCCCTTTAATAATGCTTACATCACAATTACCTATTTAAATGCACTGATGGGCTTGCCACTGTCAGCTACTGAGTAGTAATATAGATGTACGAGTCTTCTTAACCAATGAGACCTATGAAGAACACTTACTGTGAGGTAAATGGCACTTTAAGTGCCATAAAAGCTATCACTGCAGCATTTTATAAAACAGCTTATATTTATTTTGTGTTTGATTTGAAATAGCGTATCAAGATGGTGCAGAGCAGTTTTAATAACGTCAGTGGCCCTTTAAAAAGAACACTCTACCTGGTTGTTTCTGGCACTATAGGAGTTAATCAGAATCCATGGTACATTGCAGCAAAGTAGTCTAAACCCTGACTGCTCTTTTCCATCTTTTGTTAAAAAAAATGGCACGAGCGTGTTTCAGGACAGGGTAAATGGGCCGTGTATTTAAGCCCTGCATGTGAGAGCGTGACAGGCTCCGGTATGACTCAGGACCAACTACGGAGAGGCATCTGGACTCCTGGAAGATACAGACAGACAGGAAATTGGATGATGCTGGCTATGGCAGCTTTGCAAAACTCAACCTGCAGAATTGAGGACTTCTGCAAAAAGATGCCAGGACACAAGCAGACCCTCTATACGTAGCGGTAGAGAAATATTGGAGTGTATCAAAATGATGGAAGAGAAAATAGGAGCAGGTAAGGAGAATTATTTTCTTTTCCAGAATTTTGACATACTCCAATAATTCTCTACACCACGTACAGAGGGTCTACCCGTGTCCTGGAACATTTTTGCACAAGCCCTCATTTAGCTTCTAATTCTTCACTGCTGACATCCAACCTTTCAGTTATGATACATATATTTCTGTGTACAACCTGGTTTCTCCAAAATAGTTGTCTGGCTCCTAGCTAACTGGCTTTGCTCATACGTTTCAGATACACTTCTCATCCCCTGTATTAAAGAGGAGATGGAAGACTATTTTCTTCTCACTTACCAAAGAACATGTTCTAAACACACACATAGTTGTTATTTTGTAGGATTTTTAAAATAAACCCCATTTTAAAATTCCTTGAATCTAAAAGAAAATGCAGCGAGTGTACTGTAATAAGTAGGTTTCATTGGCCAAGAAGACTCATACATCTAGATTAATTCTAATTAACTGCTCTGGGGGCTTAACACTGTCAACCAAATAGTTAAATTGTATTCTGTAAGTATTGTTAACAAAAAGAAGAAAAAAAAAGAGACACTGTAGCACATTAACATATAAAATCTTTCAGATGCAATACATTATTTCCATGCCTCTTTAACAGATTTGATTATAAAAATAGGCTGGTTTAAAAGGGCCCTGACAAATATATATTTACGCCCAAATACTATTTCAATCTTCAAGTTAGTGAGCATTGTTTAAAAAATAAAATAAAAAATAAATACTGTATTCATCGGCGTATAACACGCACTTTTTCTCCCTGAAAATAGGGGGCAAATGATAGGTGCGTGTTATACGACGATATTCCCTCCCCCCTCCTCATCCTCGACCTCCCTCCTCATTCTAACCCCCCCTCCTCAACCTAAACTCCCCTAAATACCTCCCCCTCACTTACCTGCTTCTGCTCCGGCCTCCGCTCCTTGACCCGGCGCGCATGTGACGTCACATGCGCGCCACGTCATTAGCATATACCGAGTGCACCCGGTATATGCTAATGACGTGGCGAGCATGTGACGTCACATGCGCGCCGGGTCAAGGAGCGGAGCGGAGGCCGGAGCTGAAGCAGGTAAGTGAGGGGGAGGTATTTAGGGGGGTTTAGGTTGAGGAGGGGGGGGGGTTAGAATGCGGAGGGGGAGTTAGAATGCGGAGGGAGGTTGAGGAGGGGGGTTGAGGATAGGGGGGTTGAGGAAGGAGGATGAGGATGGGGGGGGTTGAGGGGGTTTGAGGATGGGGGGGTGAGGAGGGAGGTTGAGGAGGGGGGTTTGAGGATGAGGAGGGGGGGGTTGAGGATGAGGAGGGGGGGTTGAGGATGAGGAGTTGAGGATGAGGATGAGGAGTTGAGGATGAGGAGGAGGAGTTGAGGATGAGGAGGAGGAGTTGAGGATGAGGAGGAGGGGTTGAGGATGAGGAGGAGGGGTTGAGGATGAGGAGGAGGGGTTGAGGATGAGGAGGGGGGGTTGAGGATGAGGAGGGGGGGTTGAGGAAGGAGGATGAGGATGGGAGGTTGAGGAGGGAGGTTGAGGAGGGGGGTTGAGGATGAGGAGGGGGGTTGAGGATGAGGAGGGGGGTTGAGGATGAGGAGGGGGGTTGAAGAGGGAGGATGAGGAGGGGGTTGAGGATGAGGAGGGGGTTGAGGATGAGGAGGGGATTGAGGATGAGGAGGGGGTTGAGGATGAGGAGGGGGTTGAGGATGAGGAGGGGGTTGAGGATGAGGAGGGGGTTGAGGATGAGGAGGGGGTTGAGGATGAGGAGGGGGTTGAGGATGAGGAGGGGGTTGAGGATGAGGAGGGGGTTGAGGATGAGGAGGGGGTTGAGGATGAGGAGGGAGGTTGAGGATGAGGAGGGAGGTTGAGGATGAGGAGGGAGGTTGAGGATGAGGAGGGAGGTTGAGGATGAGGAGGGAGGTTGAGGATGAGGAGGGAGGTTGAGGATGAGGAGGGAGGTTGAGGATGAGGAGGGAGGTTGAGGATGAGGAGGGAGGTTGAGGATGAGGAGGGAGGTTGAGGATGAGGAGGGAGGTTGAGGATGAGGAGGGAGGTTGAGGATGAGGAGGGAGGTTGAGGATTTTGCTTCAAAAGTTCTTTATTTGAAATTTATTTATTTTTTCCTGAAATTTTCTTCTTAAAATGAGGTGCGTGTTATACGCCGATAAATACGGTAAATAAAACCAAACCATATAAAATAATTCTGATTATGCTACAATGGAATCTACCATCTTGGTTTCTGCAGATCAATATCCTGAGCTGGTCAGAGACTGAATGAATTATAAACGTTTATTCACAAGAATTTGGGAGCTTCACATGCCAGTGCTTCAAGAAGATACAAATAAAAATATAAAATTTATTGAAATTACAATATTTTGAATGTTACAGAATTAAGACGTATTCTTTCCTGTTTCAGGTACTGAAATTAATATTATTACTCTATTGGTAGAGTTGTAACTTTTTTCAGTACAGCTATTTACAATAAATGCAAGGAGTGATGATAATACTACTAGAGAAGACATTTTTTTTAAAAAAGGAGTGTATATCTCTGTAGTAGAGATCTTATATACAAGAAGAACAAGGGGACAAAAAGGTGATGGAGACATAACAGGCATCAGTCAAGATGGGCCCTATTTAAGTAATAGATGGGTAGGATCTAACTAAAGAGAACCTATCCTAACAAGAGAATGTCCTTTAGATAGCCATGTAAGGAGGTAAAGGAGGAGTGTTGGGAAGTACTGTTCTGAGCACAATGGGTTCTTGGGGGAGTATTTGGAGACCAGAGCAGAGCTATGCCGAAGGACAGTATTATTAAGAGCTTTGTAGGTTAAGTTTAGTGTCTTGTTTTTAATTTAATTTTCATTCAGGAAGATACGGTGACACAATAGTTGGATAGACATGAAAGTGTAGAAGATCAGATGTTTAGCTCATGATGTGAAACCCTTGGAGGCAAATATAGAACACATAGTCTGATGGTTGTGTATTCAAATTCCTTCTACATAGGCCACAAAAATACATGATTCACCTAAGTATATATTTTATGTATATGTTTCTAACAGAAAGAAACAAATCTGTAAATATATAAACACATGGGATGCTCCACAGATGCATTAGATCAATGTATAAAGACTGTCCAACAGCTTCTTAGTGACAATGTATAGTCAGGAGCCTTCATTTCTACATACAAACCACATAGTCTAACACATAATATTTTTTTTATTTTTATTTTTTAAAATACCCAGGGATCCCCAAGAACAAATGGGGGAAAAAACTCACGGATTTCTTTGGCAACATCATCAAGCTTCTCTTGGGATCTGCTGATGAGGACAATACTCATTCCACGTCTTGCCAGCTACAAAAAGAAAGAAAGGCATTGGTGCCATTAGATACTGTACAGAAGAGGGAAGCTTGTTACATAGACAGAATGGGCAAACTTGGTTGGCCTATAGTTTTGTTATCCACAATCAAATTGGTATGTCAATCGTATACAGTGGGTCACTATACTCATTATGCAAAACAAAGCGGATCATAACCATTGTAAAGAAGAAAGTCATTTTAAAATGTCAACATCCCTCTCAACATCCATATGAAATCCCATACTGCACATACAGAGAACATATCTTCCTCAGATACCATACCTGAATCAATATAATGTGGGGATGAATTATTTTAGGATAAATACATTAGTATAAATGTTTGGGATACATTAAATTAGATAAAAATATAAAAATTTCACCTCTTCTGCATAAGCTTTTCCAATTCCATCTGTGGCACCCGTGACAACTGTATTGAAAAGAAAAAATATATATACATATATGTCAGATTTGGAAATGTGATTTTACATAGAATGATGTTTAACTTTACACTTCATTCAATGAGCTCCTGGACAAGAAAATGTACCAACAATATTAATATTTCACGGTTTGACACTACTTAAATAGGTTTGCAAAAAAAATTCAATGCTGGAAGCAAACCACTCAATCCACTACCAAAAATACAGCACATAAAAGTATTAAAATATCTTAAAATAATTAGCACAGTTGCATATAGTCATTCTCCCATCCTACAAGCTCTGGAGTGTGGGAAAAGAATCCATGCAAATTTTCATTCCCAAATCTTTCTGACATTGTATGAGCATGTGTACTCATAAGACCACACATACATTGTCATCACTCTAAATAGATATGATTAGGAGATCAAGCATGGGTACAACTATAGAGTTAGATGAAGCCAAACAAGAATATCAAGTGACCATGAGCATAACTAATTATTGTAACTGGATGTACAGATATCTGGAACCAAAGATGGACCTAATGCAATCCCACATTCCAGTGGCCATACAGATTATTCAGAAAAAACAGTGTTGCCGACATATATATGGCAGGGGAGATCACTACCAAAAACCAACCAACAAATAAAAAATAGAAATGAGTGTACAAGCAAGATAAATATTTATGATATTCTAGTGCGAGACCCAATGAGTACATCAAAACACAAAAATATGAGGTCATACTAGTCCTCAAAAGACAGTATATGGACAGACCTGCTTTAAAAAAAAAAAATTGTGTTATTGGAAACAGACAACCAAGACCCTTTTTGTTGCATGTTACCATCATCCTTGATGTATAAAGAACCAACATACCATGAAGTGCTCTGTAGGTGGGGACCAGTAATTAAGCCCCCCATTAAATTGAGGTTTCAGGCGATCCATAAGCCAGTAAGTGAGGTTGCAAGTTACTTTGCTATTCCATTGGCGTCTTATTGCAGGCGTAAAACGGGATTAGAGTTATGGCCTTGAAAAAATGGCGATGGTTAAACACATAACTTACAGCCTCCCAAAGCCTTTGATCTTTCACTTTGGCAAGAGTTACAATGGCTAAAAAACGCTAATCAATTGCTCAATTTCCCCAATCCCACAAATGTTTACACACCTGAAAATGGCAAAAGAAGGAGAAAATCCTACAAAATCCTACGAGTGCTAGTGAGGACACGCAAGGGGGTTATACACCTATTCGTAGCAGTGTAAAAGCAAATAAAAAAATCAATACTGCACTGTGAATAACGGGGAAAGTGATGACAGACGTTAGAATTAATTGAACAACAGTCTTAAGGCCGCAAATCAGCAGGAAATTCAAATTTATTTTTATGTTTTATTATTTCGGGGCTAAATCGATCTCGGGAATCAATGAGTTAATACATATAAGGCCACCCATATGGACTAGAACAGTATTGGCATTCATTTTCATAATTCTTTATTTTGCGAGTTTACGAGTCTCATCGCATATCGGACCTCCGAACCAAATTGATTGACATTTAACCTCCATGTTTTACTGTCGTACAGTCTAATTTTCTATTGGCTGATTCGGAATGAGAGGTTACGGGCTTGCTTAATTGATCATATTCCCGCCCTGAACTGCTATGAACCAGCGCATGGTTTACAGAGTCGGCTTTGGGACAGTAACTTGCAGCCTTGAGCAATTGAACAGTATCGTAATAAAAGACGAATGGGAGCCCGCAACACACCCTCAGCCATACGGCTGTCTGCGATCGAGTTGCGGGATTGCAATTGAGTGTGGCTCTAAGCCTACTGTAACATATACCGATAAAGCATCCTATGTGTAAAGAAATGTAACAGGAAAAAAACATGATGCTGATGTCTTAATGGTGCCAGAACATGTATGTCCTCAGGTGACCTCAAGCGAAGGCTTATCAAAGAGTACAAAAGGCTTGCCCACACAAGGGAAACCATTGGACACAACAAGTGTGCAGGTATAACAGGACCAAACTGAGCCCTCTGCATATGGGCAGCAAGATATCATATCCAAACAGAATTTGGAAAATATTTTTGTTTCCACTTTCAAGTTTTATTAGAAGAGAATAAATATTTTGCATTACAACGATTTTTACATTCATTAAATATGATAAAAGAAAAGAAAAAAGTATTTGTAAGAGAAAAGGATTACCGAGTTTAAGGCATTGTTGTCTTCATAGTGATATATAAAACATATATTCTACTTGTTTTCCTTTTTTTTTTTTCTTATTAAATTATTTCAATAGTTTACAAATCTACTTTAACCAGTTTAGATATAAAAGAATGATAAAATATATAAAAATAATGTCAAGAAGAACAAAATAAAAAGAGCTCATCTAAAGGAGAAGAGTAAATAACAAAAGTATTCATAAAAAAAAAAAAGACATTTTCTTCTCCATTATAATTTCCTTTGTCAATTTCTAAACTTTATCAGAGATAGAAATGCAGTTTTAATGGTTTGTATCTCCTTTTACCTCAGGGGCTGATACCAAGGGCCGGACCATATGTCCGATTCCATCCAGTTGTTATGCATTTATAAAATACTAGTAGTTTACCAGTCATAAAGAACGGTATAATATTACATGTGTCTTCCCCCTCTCCTCCCCCGCCCCTGTTACTCTTTCCCCTCTCCTCCCCCTCCCCTGTATCTCTTTCCCCTCTCCTCCCCCTCCCCTGTATCTCTTTCCCCTCTCCTCCCCCTCCCCTGTGTCTTTCCCCTCTCCGCCTCCCTCCCCTGTGTCTTTCCCCTCTCCGCCTCCCTCCCCTGTGTCTTTCCCCTCTCCGCCTCCCTCCCCTGTGTCTCTTTCCCCTCTCCGCCTCCCTCCCCTGTGTCTCTTTCCCCTCTCCGCCTCCCTCCCCTGTGTCTCTTTCCCCTCTCCGCCTCCCTCCCCTGTGTCTCTTTCCCCTCTCCGCCTCCCTCCCCTGTGTCTCTTTCCACCCGCCTCCCTCCCCTGTGTCTCTTTCCCCCATTTTTCTCTCCTTTGGGCACTGGTAAATCCTGGGATTAGTGTGCCTAAAATACATGTTCCCATTTCTGGTGTAAGATCGAGATCAACGATCCGACTTGATTAGTTGTAGCACTGACACGCAGAGTTTGAATACTTTGAATTTTAGACCGTTAGACTTGACCTAGAACTGGTGTCTCAAACCTTTCAACATTAAAAGAGCCAAATTATTTCAGTAGTTTACAAATCCAAATTTAACCAGAGTAGATATAAAAGAATGATAAATATATAAAAATAATGTCAAGAAGAACAAAATAAAAAGAGCTCAACTAAAAGAAAAGAGTAACATAAATAACAAACATATTCGTAATAAAAGAACATACATTTTCTTCTCCATTATAATTTCCTTTGTCAATTTCTAAACTTTATCAGAGATAGGAAAACAAGTTTTAATGGTTTGTACCTCCTTAGACCATATGTACGATTCCATCCAGTTGATATACATTTATAACATACTAGTAGTTTACCGCCATAAATAACGGTATAATATTACATGTGCCTCTTTCCACTCTCCTCCGCCCCCTGTGCCTCTTTCCACTCTCCTCCGCCCCCTGTGCCTCTTTCCACTCTCCTCCGCCCCCTGTGCCTCTTTCCACTCTCCTCCGCCCCCTGTGCCTCTTTCCACTCTCCTCCGCCCCCTGTGCCTCTTTCCACTCTCCTCCGCCCCCTGTGCCTCTTTCCACTCTCCTCCGCCCCCTGTGCCTCTTTCCACTCTCCTCCGCCCCCTGTGCCTCTTTCCACTCTCCTCCGCCCCCTGTGCCTCTTTCCACTCTCCTCCGCCCCCTGTGCCTCTTTCCACTCTCCTCCGCCCCCTGTGCCTCTTTCCACTCTCCTCGCCCCCTGTGCCTCTTTCCACTCTCCTGCACTGTCCCGCGCTGTGCCTCTTTCCACTCTCCTCCCTCTCTTGTGTCTCATTCCCCCGTCCTTCCCCTCTGTCTCTTTCCCACCTCCTCCCTCCTCTGTTTCTCTTTCCCCCCTTTTCTCTCCTTTGGGCACTGGTAAATCCTGGGATTAGTGTACCTAAAATACATATTCCCATTTCTGGGGTAAGATCCAGATCTAGGGTCCGACTTGACTAGTTGTAGCACTGGTCTAAAGAGTTTGAATACCCATGGAATAATATTTAACACTACTTAGTCTTCTAGAATTTTAGACCCTTAGACTAGTGTCTCAAACCTTTAAACAATAAAAGACCCAATATGGATCAAAAGCATAGTGCCAAGCACCAAAACCAACTAGTGTATAATACAATCTCCATAATTTAGGTCATTAATGTGCAGATCTTGCCTATTTTGCCTCATATTCATTTGAATTAACAGACAATGACTTGAATTCACGAGGTCTAATTTGGGTTTGACAGACATGTTGATCTGTACGAGGATAAATTTGGCACTAGTGCCAAAAAGGTTGTGACCATTGACCATTTTTACCCACAAAAATAGAAACAATAGTTAAGAAAAACAAGTGCATTTGTTTATAATAAAGACCCCTTAGAGCAAGCCATAGAAAATAAAAAGTGGGCTTATGGACTCCATTTAGAAAATCAACCCTCTGGCGATGCCTCATCTGCTCATTACACATTCAACAGCAATAGCCACAGAACGCTAGTCACCCTCCAGCAGATCATTTGCAGTCAGGAGACGCACTCCAGACTGCGTGGGTTAAAAATATTCTACTCACTTTGTCCTCAACTTTCTGGGAACAGTTATTTTTAGCAGCTACCCAATCAACCTTATCTAAATCAAACATCAGAAATAGACTGGAGGAACACTGCAAGCAAGTGGGATATTTTTAGCCGCTCTGTCTATGCCTTCATCCACCTAATTCTAAAAGCCCAGACTTTGCACGGATTCCAAACGGGTCCCTCTTTGTGACCCTTCTTGTCCCCCGAACACCTGAATACAGAAAACACTCGATTGATTAAAGATTAATACTGCCGCAAAGCGTGACAGCTGCCTCTCCAATCAGTCCTTTTGCGGAGGGCGGGGAGTTGGGGGGGATGACAGAGAACCTGCATCAGTATTCCTCTTGGGGATCTATTACATGGAAAGAAAATTGCTATTTCAATTCCCTTTTGTTGCTAAAAATAGAAGCCCCAATTGATTCGAGCAAACAGGGCACCGGCATAGCAAAGCCAAATTTAGCAACTACTGAATTCCCAAAGACTGTATGCTAACGCAGTCTAACAGATGCCAGCTCATATTTAACAAAGAACAAAGATGATAAGCGTGCAGGCTGCAAGTCAATAAGACAGCAGCAACTCCCTGCATTTATATGAAAGAAAAGAGCAAGGAAGCATGGTGATAAAGGATAAGAGATGGGTGATAAGCCTCCAGATACAAATGGTCCTTAAGATGAAGTAAACAGGTGTATTGGTACATGATGTACTTAGTAAATATATGAACTCTCAAATACAAAACATGAGCAGATTGATTGATTTCTGCATCAATTATGGTATCTACTTAGCTTAAAGGGCAGGTCCCACCTATATTTAAAAAGGTACTGTACCAACTACTATGCAACAATGGATAAAATATTCTAGTTTGCCAGCGACTCCTCTATACTTGTGGAGAGACGAGGCTGCCATTATAAAAGTTTCCTTTATGTCACAAACACTCAATTCTAAGAAAAAAGAAAAAGAGTAGAGGAGCTCGTCTGATAATGAATAACACCTAAGTAGGTTTGTCCTTTAGGTCTGGTCACCTACGCAGAGAGTAACCTCTTATAGCCACGTGTGCCCTTCACAGAAGAAATATCCTGTAGTATATATGACTGATCTCACTCAAAAGAGTGACCCACACCCGAAATACCAGGTAATTCTCCCCTGATAAGGAGAAACAACAAACCCCAGACGCGTTTCGGCCTCTGTGGGCTTCGTCAGTGAGATGTAGCGGTACTCCCTAAGGCAGAGTGAGCAAGGCGTCCATGTCTGGTTCCCTCAATCACCCTTAAGGTGATAAAAACTAAACAAAAGGAGTAAGAGAGTCCTTCAACAAAAAAATACAACTTTTACACATATATTTGAATTATATAAATGAATTATTTTATATAAAATTAACTTGAGCTTACTTCCCCTTTAATACTTAAGTCACATTGATATCAATACTTAATGTAGGAACAACTTAAGCCCATGCCAGTAGGGTCGCCAATAATTTGGGTGTGGCCATCTCATTGCTGGCAAGAATTACTTAATTCTCCAAGATACAAGTCATTGTTTCCCAAAGCCCCCGACTCCAGGTATATAATATAGTTGACTGCTCAACTAGTCATTCAGTCATGTACAACTCTCCATGACCCTGTCATTGGTTGTGTAAACCCATAAGGTTTTCATGGCAAATATATTGGAGTGGATTGCCAGTTCCTTCTCCAGTGGGCCATGATATGTCGGACACGATTGCTACAAATTGGTTTTATCTTGATGCTTAGTCGTTTAGTCTTATCCGACTCTCTGTGACACTATGGACCTCAGGACGCTAGGCACATCTTGTGTCTCTGGTTGTGCTTAACTATAAGGTTTTCATGGCGAAGACACTAGAGTTCTTCTACAGTGGACCGCGATTTGTCTGACCACTCTACTAAGACCTGCCCATCTAGGGTGACCCTACATGGTATGGATCACAGCTTCAGTGAGGTAAACAAGCCCCTTCACCACTACAAGGTACAGGTTTTACCAATAAGTAGATGTTAATACAGGTGAAGCCAATAGCTGTGCATCTTTCCAGATTAAGAATTGCAGATAAAAGTTTCCCATTCTTTTCTAAATTCTTGAACCTTCTGTAAAGTAACTGTATTAAAAAACAAATACATATGTAAATTAAAGTATGGTATTAAAGTACCAAGGACAGCAGTTTCTTGCATCTTAGTGTTTTTTTTTTTTTTTTTTTTTTTAAATGAATGTTCCGAAGCAGAATTAACTGATTTAATTGCCCCAGAGGCACTTACTTTTCATACAACTTTTAATTTGATCCTGGAGT
The DNA here is from genome assembly GCA_027410445.1 of Discoglossus pictus. NCBI lineage: Eukaryota > Metazoa > Chordata > Amphibia > Anura > Alytidae > Discoglossus > Discoglossus pictus. The sequence goes on from CM050175.1 coordinate 51,190,304, forward strand.
AGAGCCTTTGTTTCCATTGGATACCAAAATACAAAAAGAACTTAAGGGAAATTAAGAAGCCTGGACCTTTAAAAGTATAATGTATCCACAATAATGAAAGTATTAAATTCCTAATTATACACATTTCCGAAATATTTTCCAATCTTTTAATTTCTATTTATCTCTAGAAACTGCCATGTCAGCCTTCTTGTGTTAGGTGGGTGGGCAGAGCTGTGAAGCTCCATTGTGCAGCTTCTACTGCAGAAGGCAGTAACAATATAAATGACCATGTGGCTGTGCTGTGTGTACTAGTAGCTGAAATATGGTGACCCACAGCGTGCTGCCCGTACACTTAACACAGTGATGCAGTCTAACATATGGATGGAGGCGCATGTTAAAATACTAGTACAGTGGTACCTCGGCACTCGTCTACATGTTAAAATACTAGTACAGTGGTACCTCGGCACTCGTCTACCTTGAAACTAGTCGAATTTGGTATTCAACAAGGAAAAAATGCCTTGGCACTCATCGTTTTCCTCTGTAGTCATTGCACTTGTATGAGTTTATTTACATTACTCCTTGGTACTCGTCTTTTTCGACACTTGTTGTGCCTTTCTTTTTAAAAACGCAGTGACCCCGTATGGAAGGCCTGTCTTTCTCACTGGATACAAATAGTCACAATTATACGCACACAGGAGCTACGTAAAGAGGTGTATGACACTCCTAAATATGCAGGTTAGACGACCGGTTTCGTGTTATTTCGGTAAGCAGGGCGATATTGTAATGGAAAATTGCCCCCTGCCTCCCCTCCATCCTAAATAAGCTGTGAGCTCCTGAATGGTTTACGTAGAATTGACAGAAAGAGAGGGTACGTAAGCAGCTGCGTACAGGAGAGAACGAGTGACCGCGTGACGCTAAACATCTGCGAATCCAAACAACTAATGCATGAATAGGAAAAAAATAAAATAAAATAAAAGCACCCAGGGGCACGGAGGTGGGGGGTAAAGGGAGGTGTGAGCTGAATGCACAGGGGTAATAGGACTAGAGAGCAGGTCTCTGGAATATTTTTAAAAATGGATGGCCTGTCACACAGACGCTGATGAATATTTTTAAAGGATAAAAATGGCAACTGAGAGTCTAAAAATAAAACACTCTGTTGCAGACCTGTCTGGCGAAGCTACACCACCGGAATACAAACACGGAGGAGCTGGCACGTCTCTCCAGAAAAGGAAAAGGGGGGAGAAGAAGGAGGCAGAGAAGAACAGGACTGGAGAAGCTGCGATGGTCTGCGGGTGTGGAGCGATTACAGGGCGTCATGTGGATGGAATTAATATAACGATGGCCATATGCACTTTATATAGTGGAATAATAACCACATTCATTTAAGGTTCAGAAATTTACATGATAATACAATTAATTATATTTTTTTATCATTTCACTACAAGACGATTGTGCAGCAGATTGCATAATTAACACATAGATAGACCAAAGGCTCATTTAGTGTGACCATTCTATCTACTGAATTACTCAGGAGAGTCTTATGATCACTCCAGACAGGGTATAATTCCTTATTAGTGTCTGACCCCGTAACAGGGAGGCTGTTCCAGTCACCTACTACCCTTTCGGTTAAGTAGCACTTTTGCACATTACCCATTAATCCTCCACCTCCCATATTAGGACCTTTATCTGGAAAACAATCCCCTATGGGGAATACAATGGAACCTCTATATTCATCATTAATCCAATCTTGAGGGATGGACGGATACTGAATCAGACAAATATAGAATCACAATATCATTAAATACATTTATATTTTGATTACCATGTGCCAGCTCACTTTTCACAAGCCAGCAATAGATGTACAAAAGGGAACTGAATGAAATATCATATACCGTTTATTAAAGAAAATACTCCAAGTTATGGAATACTGGGGCCAATGGACACATTAAATACACATCCAAAGTCACATTACAAACTCATAACATTAAAGGGACAAATATAGAGAGCGGTGACAGCTAACTAAAAACATTTGGGGGGCTCTGTGCTGCTGCTGGTTCATACATTTTTTTTCAGGCTCCCGGGAATCAGGCTGCCTGGCTCCTATAAAATCTTCCAGGCTTCTATTTTATACATATTACATACACACATAAAAAGCCAACAAATAAAAAATTGGTGCATATATATATAACTAATATAGTTGTCGTACTGAGAGTTGTCGTCATGTTGCGGCCTGTAGGCGTTGAGGCACGCCGAAGGACTTTGGCTGCAATGAGCACCTTCTGTGTTCATTGCAGGGGTGGACACACGGGAGTTAATTGGAGCTCATCCCGAGACAAGCGGGACTTGGCCAAAATTACGGGCCGTATGACTTAGGACCCGAAGTGCGTAGATGGACTGCGAGACTCACAAAAATACTCACACACAGCACAGGGTGAGAGCTAGGGAGCCTGTGAGTGAGGTGCACTCACTCGCCTAAGCGAGAAAATAAAATGCCAGACGAAAACATTAAACAAGACGAAAACGAGGCCGAAGTTCGTAAAACGAGGCCGAAGTTCGTAAAACGAGACCAAAGGACGTAAAACGAGACCAAAGGACGTAAATACGAGCCCTAGCCCTCAGCACTAAGACTTAACGCAAACCAGTAACACTTAATACAAGGCAGTAACACTGAACCCAAGGCAGTAGCCCCTAAACTACACAGGCATATAAAGTACACAGGGGGAGAGGCTTGCCATGAGCGCCAGAGACGCTCATTGCGAGACATACGATGAGCGCCAAAGGCAATCATCAAAGGGATCTCAATGAGCGCCGAAGGGGATCATTGGAAAGCAGGAAAGGTGCGACTTGGCAAAAACGGCAATGAGAGGTGAAGCCGCTCATTTCAGGACTCGCAATGAGCGCCAAAGGTACTCATCACAGGACCTGTAAAGTAGATGGAGAAAAAGGCTCGCAATGAGTGCCGAAAATGCTCAGAGGGGCCATATACTCGCATTTTGTGTCAAACAGCATTGCCAGGCTTCAAAAAATGTTGCCGTCATTTTGACGGGCAATTCGCTAGTGTATGTATGTATGTATGTATGTATGTATGTATGTATGTATGTATGTATGTATGTATGTATGTATGTATGTATGTATATATATATATATATATATATATATATATATATATATATATATATATATATATATATATATATATATATATATATATATATGTATATATATATATGTATATATATATATATATATATATATATATATATATATATATATATATATTTAAAATCTGGAATGGAAGCTGCTCGTTGGACAATATGTTTATAACTTTATACTGCAATACTCCAATATATATATATATATATATATATTAGTAAATAAATTATACATCCGTGTTCACATTTGAAACAAGTTAAAAAGCCTGCTTCTAGCTCAGAATTCCAAGAAAAACAGTTATTACACTGCATTCTGGGAATATTTTATTATATACACATGCAGTGGTATCTTGGTACTAATTGTTAATTGGTTCCAGAAGGCACAACTAGTGGCAAAAGAGACAAAAAATACCAAAGTTTCCAAAAGGAGTAATGTACACAAAAGACGAGGTTGTGAAGTCCTTAAAAGGACAGAAGTCTGGGTGATATGGGAGAAATCTACAGTTATATCAATGGACTTAATAAAGTTCCAAAGAAGATTGTCTTCCAGAAAGCAAAATCAAAAAAAAAATCATCATTTGAAGTCAAATAGTGTAACATTTAGGGTAATGTTTGAAAATAGATAATTACAGAAAGGGTAGAAAGTGGAAAAGCCGCCTAGCGGATGTGGTGGGGACGAGCACAGGAAAGGAATTCAAGCATGCCTGGGTAAGCATGAAGCGATTGCATGGACTAATTCAGCAATCTTGGAAGGTGCTTTGGGAAATTGCATCACGTACCCAAGATTTTAAGCTCAAAGACAGGGCCATCATTTTGCAACATTGCGTTTTTCTTACTTATTACTTAACCCCTGTATAGCGCTACGGAATATGTTGGCGCTTTTCAATAAAGGAAAATGATAATATTAAAGGTTATTTTAGGTGGGTTAGCCAGGCCTGGCCCGTTCCCTATTCTTGTACAACACATTATCTATACATTGTATATTCCTGGCAGGTGGAAGTTTTCTCCCAGTTTTGTTGGGTTACAGTGAGGAGACTTCCATTGATAAATCAGGGTGCTCGGCTGCACCTGTGCAAAGCTGCAGAAGGCACAAGACGCGCTCATAGGCTGCAGCGCACCAATCAGCACAGAGCGCGCCGTCTGCTTCTGTTGTCAGGGCAGGATTCTCCTCTCGCTCGCTCGCCAGCAGCCTCTATTCTGCAGAGAACACGTTGCTTTTTTTTTTTTGTGGGAAAAGAAACTGCTCTGAAATCATGGAGACCGGATCATTCATAAATAAAACTGTGCAAAGCCCTGAAATAGCATTGGGGATATCAGGGGGAGAATTGGGGATGTGCATACAATATAGATTGTAAAAAGATATAACTAAACATTACTGTGATATCTCATGTTAGAGAAGGGAAAATAATATCACTAGACAATGGGCATTATTTACACGAGCAAGAAGAAAACATGGCATTATAAAAAAGGTAAAATAAATAAGCAAGTCTTTGGTTGTCCCTGTGAAAACTGTCCATGGGTCAATATTTATATATACTATGTCCCGTTTGTCTAAAATAAAAGAGCACAATCGTTCCTATAAGTTATAATTACAGTACAGGGGTATTCGTATTATTATTACACTATATTATTATTACTACCATATGAGCCGTTTTGCTGTTATCATTATTGTTCTCCTGCGATCGGAGTTACATACAAATCCGACCTAGAGATGTTCTCAGGGAAGTAACTTGTACCAAATCCAGGGCCCACCTGTATGTATATGTATATCACATATATAGTTGTCAGCAATACGGCTTAATGCCAACGCCAAAGGCGCTCCTTGCGCGGGTGGAGATGAGCGCCATAGGTGCCCATCCCTACGACCCTTCACGACTTAGGCAGGGAGCACTGAAGGCGCTCACTGCGCTGGTGGAGATGAGTGCCATAGGCACTTATCCCTACGACCTGGGGAACTACACATCAACACAAAACGCAAATACACAATTCACAATGTAAGACCAGTAACAGTTTAAAAAACATAAAAATAAAAAATAAATAAAAAATAAATAAAATAAAAAAATTTGCCTGGCCAGTAACACTTGCAACAAGGAAAACGAGACTTACAAAAAAATAAAAATACGACCGGCAGCACTTAGAAAAATAAAAAAATACAAGGTCCAAAAAATATGAAATTAACCGCAGAACCGCGCACATACAAAAACAACAATAACACCACTAAAATTAACAAAAATACAAAAAAAAAAAAAAAAAAAAAAAAAAACATTACTCCCAGCACGGGGGGACAGCCACAACGTCTGGGAGTCAGGCTGCACGGCAATTAAACCACAATTTGCCGACTTTACAAACACGAAAATCGCCTAAGCGAAAAATAAAAATGGCGGACGAAAAAAACGAAAACGAGACTACATGACCAATAAGCAGGCAAAAAACGCCAGTTACTAAAGACTTTTACACAAGCAAGGGGAAGGTATACAATATAGGAAGCAAAATGTTACACACGCGCGTAACATACACAATCGCCGCCGTTTACAACACAAATTTTCAACTAATAACATTACCATTACAAACTGCAGAATTACACACCTAAACAAACAGTTTGCGCTCGCAGCCTACTTACACTACACACATTGATGACATTTACAGCACACGTCAGTGCAAATGTACATTGTATGCTGCAGGAACATCAAAAAAGATTGTTAGCTCTTCAGGATATTGCTTGATGCATATATTCATTACAAATAGGTAAAGTATATTAATTTATGATTTTATTAATTCATTAATTATCATAAAAAATACTTATAGAGAAAAAAAAAAAAAAAAAAGTACCAGGTGACAGGATTGCAATGAACGCCAAAGGCGTTCAGTGCGCGGCTCATAATGAGCGCAGAGGGTGCTCAGAGGAGAAAAAGTACACCAGTGGAGAGGCTCAAATGAGCGCCAAAGGTACTCAGACCACCAAAATACTTTCTTCGTGTGGCAAACAGCATTACCTCACAATTTTATGACCGTCATTTTTTGACAAACAAGTCGCTAGTTAATATAATTTTATGCATATAAAGTGTGCGCTTGTGTTTAGTTGAGTCCGACTCTCAGGACCATAGCATACCATGCACATCTTGTGTCTGGTGGTGCTTATCTGGAAGGTTTACTTGGCAAAGATACTAGAGTGGGTTGTCGAATGGCCCGCAATTTGTCTGACCTCTCTGCTATGACCTGCCTATCTTGTGTGACCCTACATGATATAGCTCACAGCTTCATTTAGTACACAAGCCCCTTCACCATAACAGCATAGAGAGACAGAAGCGGATGTTTATATATATTTCTTGGTGGAGAAAGAACTACCTGAGCTATATATTCGGGGGCCATGTAGGCTTCATTGCCAGTAAATGGCCTTATCTAATGAGTAAATTCCTGTTCTGGATCGCAGCCTTGTCATGGTGAAGAGGTTTGTGTATCTCAATGAAGCTGTGAGCTATACAATGTAGTGTCATGCAAGATGGGCAGGTCATAGTAGAAAGATTAGACAAACTGTGGTCCACTGGAGAAGCAACTGGCAAATAAATAAATCCCTGGAGAGAGCTTTAAGCTGCCAGTATTCCTATATCACAGCACCCCATGCACCCAAACAATGGTTGGCTAACAATTGAATGCAAAAAATCTCAGCGGACTACTTCTAGGGTAGGAAGGAAAGTACCTAAAATTGGTAAAATAAGTTATAAAGTGCAATAAATACGCGCAAAATACACCACTGACTTTCTCAACAAACTGAGTCAGATTAAAGACCTACCTGCTAACACACTACTTGTTACCATGGATGTAGAGTCTCTTTAAAGCAACATCCAAAGATGGCACTGAGGAATGCTTTAAGTTTCTTTTAACACACACGCAAACAATAAATATGGCCCTGATATTATTGTTAAACTAATATAATATATCCTTACCAACAACTATTTCACTTTTAGATACCTACCTACAGATGATGGGGACTACCATGGGTACCAAGATGGCTCCACAATACGCAAATCTATTTATAGCAAATCTAGAAGAAACATTCTTATCTGTATCCATTTACAAACCATACAAATACTACCGTTACATAGATGATCTGTTCATCATCTGGACAGAAGGAGAAAGCAAACTAGAGACTTTCATAACTCATTCAACACCTTCCATTCATCTATAAAACTTAAAATGGATTTCTCCACAGAACAGGTAAGCTTTCTAGACACTACTATATCCATCACCAATAGCAGTCTCCACTCATCTGTATATAGGAAACCCACAGACAGATGTAGCTACCTACACAGCTCCAGTTTTCATCCCTCCCACACCAAACAAGCCATCATCCATAATCCAGCTATTAGATACCATCGGATTTGCTCAAACACTGGAGACTGTGACAAAAATGTAAAAGCACTTTCTGCATCTTTCAAACAAAAGGGTTACAAACCCTGTATTATTGCCCAGAAAATACCCACTGCCATCAAAATATCCCATGAACACCTATTAAAGTACAACACAAAAGAAACTACTTCACGTATACCTCTAAAATTGGATGGTATGTGGTTACTAGAGAAAAGAATCAAAGATTTACAACCATTACAACGAAGATACTGAATTAAAAGATATATTCCCAAAACCTCCCATCCTTGCATTTATACAACCACCAAACCTGAAACAAAAACTTGTCAGCAGAAAATTGTCCAATGAACAACTGAAAATAACAAATGGAACTAAACCTTGTAACAAACGTGCCTGTAAATTATGCCAACACATTTGTAATGATGACACAACCACACATAATAACACCACCTATAACATCAAAGAATTCATGTACATCATCCAATGTGGTATATAAAATCCAACGTAATATATGTGACACAGGTGGTTACATTGGAAAAACCAGCCAATACATACAGGGGGGGGGGGAGGAGTATTTGATCCCCTGCTGATTTTGAACGTTTGTCCACCGACAAAGAAATGATCAGTCTATAATTTTAATGGTAGGTGTATTTTAACAGTGAGAGACAGAATATTTTTTTTTTTTTTTTTAAACGAACAAGAACAAGAAAAACGCATGGTAAAAAAGTTATAAATTGATTTGCAGGTCAGTGATAGAAATGCGTATTTGATCCCCTATCGATCAGCAAGATTTCTGGCTCCCAGGTGTCTTTTATACAGGTAACAAGCTGAGATTAGGAGCACACGCAAAGGGAGTGCTCCTAATCTCAGCTTGTTACCTGTATAAAAGACACTTGTCCACAAAAAGCAATCAATCAGATTCCAAACTCTCAACCATGGCCAAGACCAAAGAGCTGTTCAAGAATGTCAGGGACAAGATTGTAGACCTACACAAGGCTGGAATGGGCTACAAGACCATCGCCAAGCAGCTTAGTGAGAAGGTGACAACAGTTGGGGCGATTATTCGCAATTGGAAGAAACACAAAATAACTGTCAGTCTCCCTTGGTCTGGTGCTCCATGCAAGATCTCACCTTGTGGAGTTTCAATGATCATGAGAACGGTGAGGAATCAGCCCAGAACTACACAGGAGGATCTTGTTAATGATCTCAAGGCAGCTGGGACTACAGTCAGCAAGAAAACAATCGTTAACACACTACGTTGTGAAGGACTGAAATCTAGCAGCACCCGCAAGGTCCTCCTGCTCAAGAAATCACATGTACAGGCCCATCTGATGTTTGCCAATGAACATCTGAATGATTCAGAGGAGAACTGGGTGAAAGTGTTGTGTTCAGATGAGACCAAAATTGAGCTCTTTGGCATCAACTCAACTCACCGTGTTTGGAGGAGGAGGAATGCTGCCTATATCCCCAAGAACACCATCCCCACCATCAGACATGGGGGTGGAAACAATATGCTTTGGGGATGTTTTTCTGCTAAGGGGGACAGGACAACTGCACCGCATTAAAGGGACAATGGACGGGGCCATGAACCATCAAATCTTGGATGAGAACCTCCTTCCCTCAGCCAGGGCATTGAAAATGGGTCGTGGATGGGTATTCTAGCATGACAATGAACTAAAACACACAGCCAAGGACACAAATGAGTGGTTTAAGAAGAAGCACATTAAGGTCCTGGAGTGGCCTAGCCAGTCTCCAGACCTTAATCCCATAGAAAATCTGTGGAGGGAGCTGAAGCTTCGAGTTGCCAAACATCAGCCTCGAAACCTTAATGACTTGGAGAGGAACTACAAATAGGAGTGGGACAAAACCCCTCCTGAGATGTGTGCAAACCTGGTGGCCAACTACAAGAAATGTCTGACCTCTGTGATTGCCAACAGGAATTTTGCCACCAAGTACTAAGACAAAGGGGTCAAATACTTATTTCCCTCATTGAGCTGCAAACCAATTTATAACGTTTTTGACATGTGATTTTCTTGTTTTTGTTATTCTGTCTCTCACTGTTAAAATACACCTACCATTAAAATTATAGACCTTTCTTTGTCAGTGGTGAAACTTTCAAAATCAGCAGAGGATCAAATACTCCCCCCCCCCCCCCCCACACTGTATAAGCGTGTGTGTGTACGTATACGTGTGTGTGTGTGTGTACACGCATGTGTGTGTGTACACACACGTGTGTCACACCAGTCCTGAATACTGAACATGTATGTCGTCTACATGGAAGAGAAAAAACCCAATACTATTAACATATGAAAAATGGAAGCCACAAATAATGAAATGTCGCCAAACAAATACAATTACTTATTAAAGTTTTGTTATATATTCTGTACACAGACATCAATTCATTGCATTTAAGGATTATTAAATGAATACACCCAAAGCACAGATATAGTAGGGTCTTACAGTACTTAAACATATGTTAATATGAACATGTCAGTCTACAGAATATGCTAATATAATGATTTTAAGTGTTACATTTTCAAAATATTGTGGGTCAAAATATTTGAAAATTTATATTATTGCACTACATAAAAAAACGACTACTACTGAATATAATAATAATAATAATAATAATAATAATAATAATAATAATAATAATAATAATAGGAATATTTCAGCTGCTGCACTTAGTTCACATTCCCGATTCCAAAGTTCAAATGTGGAAAAGTACAAAACTGATTTGATGCACAATCTTCCCAGGAAGAGGAGACCGAGCGAGCGCCCGTGGGCAGAAAATGGGCATCAGTGAGCAGCTCCCCCAACTCCCCACCTATCCCCCTCCTCTCCGCTCCCTGCACGTGTACACGCCAATGCACTGTCACATGACAAGCTTCTCTAGGGCTCAGTCACATCAAGTCACTGTTCACACAGATGAGGCCCTATTGCTCAGTGAAGGGATTACATCCAGGCCAGTGTTCCCATGAATGGCACCCAGTCCAATTCACAGAAGCAGTGGAGGCCAATTCATAATTCCCTCTTGGGTTCGCATTAATAAAAAAGTAGGCACCCACGGCATATATCTGGATTTCTCAATGGCTGGGTCAGTTTGGTTTATGTAGGGCAGCAGTGGTGACAGATATATATATATATATATATATATATATATATATATATATATATATATATTCAGATTCATTATATATTTTAAATAGAAAATTATGATGTGTTAGAATCACCAAAATCTGCCTATTTAGCAACCTGTGCCTTTGCATCATTCAGTCGTGTCCGACTCTCCAGAGATACTGGAGTGGGTTTCCAGTTCCATCTCCAGTAAGCCACAGCATACAGCCCAAAGTATTCCTAGGTGGTCTCCCATCCAAGTACTGACCAGGCCCAACCCTGCATGGCTTCAGGGTGGTGTGACCGCTTGGTTCCCTGACTGGAATTGAACCCAGGTCGCAGTGGTGAATGTGACTAATCTCTTGACCACCAGGGAACCCCCCAATAATAGATGCCCCTTCTTTGAATATTTTAGGTGACTGAAGACATTTCTTTTTAACCAGCTCTGTCCACTGATTAATTCCTTACAGTATAGATTGCTACATGATGCCATTTACACACCACCATCTCTTTAAGGAAATTACCAGCTTCAGAACATAAAATCATGAATGACTTGGCAATGTTATCCACGTCCAACGGATTTAAATATCTGGAGTATAACCAAAAATGAAAAGATGGCTACCATCAACTACTAAGAGAAAAAAAGATAAAGAGTTCACCATGTATCAAAGAGCAAACATTGTGCAGCTCTCTACAAATGTTTAGTTGTTCAGTCATGTCTGACTTACTGTGACCACATGGACTGCAGCACGCCAGGCACATCACAAGCATACCTATGTACCCCACATCTTCCCAACAAATAATAAAGTAACTTCAGGTCTTAATCACATATTATAATTACCGAACTATGAGACGTCGTCGTGCTTTGCTCATCGCTTGCGAGCCGTTAACTCTGAGGACTTAGGCTATGAGCGTCAAAGGCACTCATTGCCTGCGAGCCGTTAACTCGAAGCACAACACTTGGGCGATGATCAACCAAGGCACTCATCGCCTGCGAGGCGAGCCGTTAAGGCACTACAACTCACAGCACTTGGCCGATGAGCGCCAAAGACTTATTAAATTGCCATTCGCCCAATTGAATAGGGCTCTATATGAGCACATAGCATCTTTTTTTAAAATAAGTTTTTAGTTACTGAAGACCTTGCTTTTGCATAGAAGTTCACAAACTAAATACTTCTGTATAAAAAAAAATATCCTATGTGCTTATATGGGGCCATAATCAATTGCCCGATTCGCAATTTAGTAAGGCTGCTAGCCCCCCCCCAAAAAAAACATCACACACACAGCACGGGGGAACGGCCAGGACGTCTGGAAGTGAGGTGGAATGCAAATTTAAGTCCAATTTAAAGAGTTTAGGCACTCGAAATTGGCTAAGAGAAAAAAAAAAAAAAACGAGGCTACACAACCCTGGACCGCGCAACACACCGCCCACCGCGTACCACTTTCATACAGGAACGTACGAGGTACAGAATACACTACTACAAAGGACGCCAAATACTCGCGAACAAAAGGCACATTGTTGGTTCCTTGCAGGTTTTGGTTAATCACATATATAGTTGTCAGTGTATGTAACGTTTGCGATGTTGGTCACGCTTTTGCGGCCCTTGCACAACAAGGCGACTTAGGCTGCAATGAGCCAAAGGAGCTCATTGCATTATGAGCCTCGCAAAGCGATTCGAGCAGTTGAGGCACGCGGGACTCTGACGAAAAACTAAGCACTTTGCCACTGACGGCACGGAACGCAGTTTGCTAATTTAAACGGCCAAACTTAGTTCAAGTGCGTAACTCTAAAAACCTGAAAAACAAGACAAATAATAAAAAAATAAATTAAACACACACACAGCACAGGGGGAGAGCCAGGACGACTGGGAGTGAGGTTGCAAGCAAATTTGAGCCATATTTGCCATTTTTCGTCAATCGAAAATCGGCTAAGCAAGGAGAAAAATGGCCGCCGAAAAACGTAAAAAAGGAGGCCGAGCAAGGCCAGGCACGCAGGACTTAGAAAATATACGACGGCAAAGGCACTAACACTTACACCAACAACGCCAGGCACGCGGGACTTTCAAAATAAAACAACGGCTTTCAGCGCGAGGAGAAAGACACAGGGAAGGGACAGGGGGAGTTGTTGGAAAAAGACACAGGGCATTCCCAAGCACTAAAACGTGCAGGTTAACGAACCCTGCAATGAGACACCCGAACAGTAGGCAGGAGGAAAGGCTCACAATGAGCGCCAAAGGGTGATTATTCCAAAAGCAGGAAAGTTGAAGTACACAGGGGGAGAGGTGATAAGCGCCGAAGGTGCTCAGAGGAGCAAAAGCCTCACATTGTGTGGCAAACAGCATTGCCAGCCTTCCTATTTTATTCCCGTCATTTTTGACAAGCAATTTCCTAGTAACATCAGAATTAGAGGAATTTCTGAAACAATTTCTTTAAAAGAACTTCCTGAGTAAATAAATACATTCTTTGTTAAACTTACAGGTATTAACACCTATAAAGAAGAGTTAATTGAAAGAGCACATAGAATAGATCTACCTAAAACTTTCAATAGACATACTCCAAGAGATGTACTGGTTAAAATACATCATTATGGATATAATGAGACTATTATGAGAATAGCATTTGATAAAAAGGAATTTCAAATCCAGTATGAAAAATTACAACTATATTCAGACTAGGAAATTGCCCATCAAAAATGACGGGAATAAAACTGTAAGGCTGGCAATGCTGTTTGAAACACCGGGTGTGGGAGAGGCTCGCGATGAGCGCCGAAGGTGATCATTGCAAAGCAAGAAAGTTGAAGTACACAGGGGGAGAGGCATTGTCAGCCTTAGGAAAAACAGTTATTACACTGCAATCTGGGATTAATCCATAGCCATTTTTCAAACATTGCTTCCTTTAAGCTTATGCATTACATAGCTAAATGCAAAGCCAAGCTGTTTCAAGCTTACTGGCTATCATCAGCATGGAGCATGATCTCAGCTTGTGTTGTGGACTTTATGAGTAGGTAGTTCACCACAACATTTACCTTCAAAAATCATCCTTCCACCTATTGGCTTTCTCCAAACATAAATGTGTCTGGGTGAATAATTATGTATCAGATCATAGTTGTTCAGTTGTGCCCAACTCTCTGTGAACCCATGGACCACAGCATGCCATGTCTGGTTGTGCTTATCCATAAGGTTTTCTCGACTACCTGCTATTACTCATGCAACATCCAGTAGACAGGATACACTTTGTATGTAAACAGATCTTTTTTTTATTACATTAAGAACAGTGAATAAATCTAAAGTTTTGTTTTACCATATAGATCTTTTACATCATGTAGTGCACTTACAGTGAGGAAAATGGCCCTTTAAGCACGCATTTGGGAAGTTTAGGGTGTTACATTTCCACCAAAAAAAAATGAATGTGTCTATAAACATTATTTAACTTAAAAAGCTCTTACACATAGTATAGAAAAAGCTATAGGGTCCAGACAGATTTAACAGGAGCCAGTCCACCCCGGCCTCCAAAAGGGTCCTTATTAAACAATGAGTGGAAACCCTTCTTATTTAATTTCCTTGTTGCCAAGAATTAAAAAGAAACAATTATAAGACTTGCCAAGAGGTGGTGCTAAAGCGCTCTCTTTTGCCAATGATCAGAATTAAGTTTCTTCAGAAGAGCAGTGTAGTAAAGACTATTACATTGAAATATAAAAAGCAGAGATCCAAGTTACATGTATATTTAAGTTTTTCTTTACTGCTTTTAAAAAAAAATGCGAAAAAAAAACCACACAAATAGAAAAACAATAAATAACATGGGGTTGTTGAGGATTTTTTTTTTTTTTATTACGATTGTCTGTTGCAGGTCTCCTTTCTGGATTGCTACATAGCGAAACGCGTGCCAGACACTGAGTGCGTGTGCATGTCTCCGCTTGGTGATGTTACACAAGGGAGACAAGCTTTAGATTCGGCACGCAATACTTGCTGCGAGGGACACAGATTTATGCTGGTTTAGTATTTATTGCAGGGAGGTATGAACATGAATCCCCTTCTGGACCGTTACGTAATGAAACGTGCGTAAGGCCTTGTGTACGTGAGCACAGCTCCGCTTGGTGATGTCACACAAGGGAGACGACCATTAGACTCGCCAAGCAGCACGTGGTGTAAGGGGCACAGACTTACGCAGGCTTACTCTATATTGTAGTAAAGTGAGAACAGAAATCCCCTTCTGGATCGCTCCCTAGCAAAACATGTGTCAGGCCTTGTGTGAATGTCTCCACTTGGTGATGTCACATAAGGAAGACAAGATTTAGAATAAGCAAGCAACACTTGCTGTGAGGGACACAGACTTATGCTGGTTTACTCCATATTGTAGGAAGGTGGTAACAGAAATTGTCTTCTGGATTGCTACCTTATCCTGGTGAAGTAGCTTGTGTACCTCAATGAAGCTGTGAGCACACTCAAGTCATAGTCGCCCAAGATGGGCACGTCATAGCGGAGAGGTCAGACAAATAGCTCCACTGGAGAAAGAACTGGCAACCCACTCTAGTATCTTTGTCATGAAAACCTTACGGATAAGCACAACCAGAGACATATAGGGTCATGAGAGTCATGGAACGACTGAACAACAAGCTGTGCAGTGTTCTCATTTACAGAAAGTAAGAACGTCTGCACAGCTTTGTTTCCAGGACCCTTTAAGTGTAACATTTCCTGGATTTCAAGACATATTTTTGATCATTATTTGCAGTAACATCATTATCACAGAATGACTCCGCCCACAAATAAATAACTGCAATCACTCAAAAAATTAATTGCATTAATCAGATTATTTGTGATTAACACCCAGCCCTCAAATAAACAGCAGCCAGTGTCTCCCCTTGTATGTGAGTTATGGTTTCCCAGAGCAGTCTCCTATATACAAGTACAAAGATCTATTCCCACTGAATAGATTTAAAATGTCCGACCTCTATGTCCCTCTTAACAGCTTTTGTAGGTAGGAGAATGAGCTATTGGTTCATTTATACAGTGACTATACTCATATCCCCGAGGTCAGCATCTGGATTTTCAAGATATTCTGTTTTAGTATAGGCTGGTCAATCATTGGCTGGTTCACTTTGCCAATTTAACAATATGGAAACCAGGCTACGCTATTCCATTATTTAATTTCAACTATTCCTACAGACGGCAATGTTTCCTAATCATTCGCACACCAATCCAGGCAAGTTCAGTCCGGGAGAGCCACACAAAGGCCAGGATTTTAGGATATCCGTGTGAGGCTATCACTTCTTCAGTCATTCTGATTGACTCACCTCTGAACAGAAAGGAAATCCTCAAATCCAGGGCTGTGTGTGAGTCTCCAGGCCTCCACTTGCCTACCCCTGATCTCATCTGCAATTCACAAATTCCTATTGTGAACACAAAATTAAAGGGGCCACTTAATTCAGCACAGTTTGGTCCTCATCATAGTAAAGATCTACTAAAAGCACGTTGAAGTACTTTTGGACTTTTTAAATATGTGCATTTTTCACTGAGAAAACAAATAAAATAAACTCTGTGTTTACAAACAGAATACCCTGCACACTTGCTTTTGCACTACTGAAGCCAATCAGGTTGCAGGACTTTGTGTCCCATTCAAGTCAATGGTAAGACTGCTTACATTTCCATTTTGTATGGAACAAACACTGTACTTTATGGCAGGAAATTCAGATTTCTGCTCTCTTGCCTCTCTGAAATTTGAACTATACACAGCATTTGCAGACAGCAAAAGGAAAAATAATAACCTGTAACAAATCTATCTGTGCGGGCATGGATTGCTGGATTCGCCTAAACATGCCTGTTATGGTTTTACTGGCCCGTGCAGTCCTAAATCCAAGGAAAAACTGCTATCAATCCCTGAAAGCTGAGATGTAAGCGGTGTGGTAATTGTCTGTAATTACATACTAAGACTATGCTGCCTACTGGCTGTTGCATGAGTAAACATAGGCTTAAAACTTTAGATTTTTTTATCTGTAATTAAAAATAATTAGATAATTTTAACATACAATCTTGCCTATTCTGTGTTGTATGATTGATAACAGATTGCATGTGTGTAATTTGAGTCTGTATGTTGAAGACTGATCGATAGGCGCAGCAACCCCTGGACTCAGGACTGCACTGACTAGTTAACCCATTACTGACATGTGTAGGTGAATTCAGTTTTCCATGCTCTGCACATATAGATTTGTTTTTTTTTTGCCCTCTACACCAGCACCAAGCAGATCACTGGTTTGTCCAAATTCAAGAGAGTCAAGAGAGCAGAAACCTGAATTTTCTGCCATAAGAAATTACAATAATTAGGTCTGTTCCCTTCCAGTCTTACATTGACTTGAATGGGACACACATCACTGCAACCTGATTGGCTGCAGTAAGGCCACATCATGCGGATGGACTTGCACACCCAAACACAGATTTTATTCGGTTTGATTTCCCAGTGAAAAATGCACTACACGGAGCTGTAGCTGCAGGTCTGGCAGCGGGCGGTCATTGACACACGTAAACACAAATTTTACTTTATTTGATTTCTCAGTGAAAAATACATGCATTTCCAATATTCAAAAGTTCTTCAACATGCTTTTAGTAGATATATACTGTGTTGTGATCCAAATTGTTCTGAATTAAGTAATCCTTTCAACTTCCCAATTATGGGAGGATGGTAAAGTACCAATAAAAATATGAATATGTGGAAGTTATTTAAAAAAAAAAAAATGTAATATCAGAAAAATAGCTTGTGTCCTGTCACTAAGCCCAGGGGTTCTTCCCATCATAAAACTGGCTTGTTATTGGTACTTAATTATCTAATTGTTGGATTGATGGCTTCCTTTTATTTATGGACTAGCGACTTGCCCGTCAAAAAATGACGGCAATTAAATTGTAAGCCAGGCAATGCTGTTTGCCACACAATGTAAGGCTTTTGGTTCTCTGAGTACCTTCGGCGCTCATTGCAAGGCTCTCCTCTGGTGTACATTTGGTTGTGTGAGCACTCTGTGCGTTTATTGTGAGCCTTTGGCGCTCATTGCAAGCCTCTCCTCTGGTGTGTGTGTGTGCATATATATATATATTTTTTTTTTTTTTTGTTAATAATTAATGAATGAAATAATAAAATTAATATACTTTACCTATTTGTAATAAATATATCCAGGAATGAATATGCTGAAGAGCTAACAATTGCTGTTGTTTTTCCTGCAGCATACAATGTACATTTGGACTGTTGCTGACCTGAGGAGAAAGTGTCAGCAATGTGCCAAGTGTGCAGTGTAAATAGGCTGCGTGCACGAGGGCAAACCGTTTGTTTAGTTGAGTAAAGCGGCATTTTAGAATGGTAATGTTATTAGTTTCAAGTTTGTGTTGTAAAATGGCTGCGATTGTCTATGTGTTAGCGTAGTTTGTAATAGTGTATTTTGTACCTCGTACGTTCCTGGGTAAAAGTTTTATGTGCCTGGAGGTGTTTTGCGTGGTTATGGGTCGTGTAGCCTCGTTTTAGTTTTTTCGTCCACCATTTTTTCTCGCTTAGGCGGTTTTCGAGTGCCAAAACTGTGCAAATGCAACTTAAATTTGTGTGCAACCTCACTGGCAGACATCCTGTCTGTCCCCTGTGCGGTGTGTGGTGTTTTTTTATGTGTTTTTCGATGTGCGCAGTTTGGCCGTTAACTTCGTATTTTTTGGACCATGTATTTTTATTTTATAAAGTCCCGCAGGTTGTATTTTTTTTTCTCCAAGTCCCGCTTTTCTTTCCAAGGTGTTACAAGCCGTAATTTTTTTGCTGCAATTTTTTCAAAGCACTACAGGTCTCGCAGTGTGAATTGTATAATTGAGCTATCTGTTCATCTGTAATCTTGCAGGTCGTAGGTATGAGGCGTAAGTTGTACGGGGCCTATGGCTCTCACTGCCTATGTGTACGGGGTCGTAGGGATGAGCGCCTATGGCGCTCATCTCCACCAACACTATGAGCACCTTTGGCGCTCCTTGCAAGCCCACAGTTTTAATGCTGCGTTACCAAAGTTTTTTGGCTTTTATCTCCATTTTAAGGGGAACAGACCTTATAATGTTTGTAATTTCTTACTGCAGATATCATGTTTCTGCTCTTTTGCCTCTCTGGAATCTGAGCAATATAGACCAGCTCAGGGAATTAATAACCAATAACAAATCTATCTGTGCAAGCATGGAATGCTGGAATCACAAACAGGTCAGTTATGGGATAACTGGTCTGTGCAGTCATGAGTTTACGGAAATACTGCTATCAATCACCTTCTTCCCTATAAACAATCACTATCACTGCACTCCTCGCTATCTGCTATTACTCATGCAACAGCCAATAGGCAGGATACAATTTTTATCTGTTATTAGTGCAATTAAAAAAGTAGATAATTTCAACATACAATCTTGCTCGCTTTCTCACCATGAGACACTTACAGTGAGATAAACAACCCTTTAAGGCTTGCCAGGACAATCTTTCAGTAGTGCTCAAGACAATGAAAAAGGAGGGGAGGGGTGCAGTGGTGGTCATTAAACAGTGTTCTTTAATGAGATTGTCTGGATAGCACTTTTCTTTGTTGCTGTTTGGGCATGTAAATAGGTTTAACATGTCTAAGTTGCCGTAATAGGTTATATACCCTTTGAATAAATCAACATGCAGACTGTAACAGTCCAACTACATGCTTATACTGAAACTTGCTTCATGGACCTGTGATAAGCAGCATGCACAGGACTCCAGGTCAGGTTACAGAACATGCGTGCATAATGGGGGAAAGGTATATTGAACCACTTATTATTTTTTATAATGTGTTCTAAAAAATAAAAAAAAATATGGGGACGGTCATGTTTATAATTTCGTTTCTATACGGAATAATTTCTGTTGATTGGATTGTTATATGAACTTGGCTTTATTTTGCAAGATGACAGGCTGCCATATGTAAACCACAGGTATTCAAGGGCAACACATCAGGTTTAAGGAGCACAAAACCTGGCCCCCTGAAGAATGGAACAAAGTAATATGATCTGATCCCCTTCTGGATCACTACCTTGTTGTGGTGAAAAGGCTTGAATACTTCAATGAAGCTCTGAGCTATGCCATTCAAAGAAATCAAAGTTCCACTGGAGAAGGAACTGACAACCCACTTGAGTATCTTTGCCAGCATAACCTTATGGATAAGCACAACCACATATGGTGTATATATAGCCTTATGTAAAAAATTAAGACATCAAGTTACTTTATTCTTTGTTTGGTAAGATGTTAGGTACATAGGTATGTTTGTGATTGATAACATTTAGAACACTGTTCTTCTTTGTGTAAAGATATAAAAATAAAATAAAGCTGCAAAGTAAAGGTTTTTAGTCACATTGCACACTAGTAAAGTAGTCCTGTGGGCCGGTTCATGCTTAAGCCTCATTAGATAACAAGCATTTTATCGAAAGATGGACTTTCCCCTGATCAGACTCCTCTACGATGCTACAGAGAAAGTACAAAAGTACAAATAACTTGTGCACAACAATATATGACCCTTAGACCTGGTATAATGGAGGGGTCTGAAATGATCTGAACTATAACTAATACAAGAAGTAATGATATCCAGCAAGGGATAATGATCCATGGTGCTGAGCCCACCTCCTCCATTCCACCTTCATTTCTCTCAATATAATGAGCAAGTACCACTATACAGTAGTGATATAGTTTCCGAGGGGGTCACACCTACAAATTATTAACATAATCTATGCCCTGCCTTTATTGTCTGCTCATTCTACCTCAACCAACTCCCCTCACCTCCCCCATTGTCACCACCTGCCTCCACTCACGGCACCTGCTCTCGCCCCCATCTGCCTCCACTCACGGCACCTGCTCTCGCCCCCATCTGCCTCCACTCACGGCACCTGCTCTCGCCCCCATCTGCCTCCACTCACGGCACCTGCTCTCGCCCCCACCTGCCTCCACTCACGGCACCTGCTCTCGCCCCCACCTGCCTCCACTCACGGCACCTGCTCTCGCCCCCACCTGCCTCCACTCACGGCACCTGCTCTCGCCCCCACCTGCCTCCACTCACGGCACCTGCTCTCGCCCCCACCTGCCTCCACTCACGGCACCTGCTCTCGCCCCCACCTGCCTCCACTCACGGCACCTGCTCTCGCCCCCACCTGCCTCCACTCACTGCACCTGCTCTCGCCCCCACCTGCCTCCACTCACGGCACCTGCTCTCGCCCCCACCTGCCTCCACTCACGGCACCTGCTCTCGCCCCCACCTGCCTCCACTCACGGCACCTGCTCTCGCCCCCACCTGCCTCCACTCACGGCACCTGCTCTCGCCCCCACCTGCCTCCACTCACGGCACCTGCTCTCGCCCCCACCTGCCTCCACTCACGGCACCTGCTCTCGCCCCCACCTGCCTCCACTCACGGCACCTGCTCTCGCCCCCACCTGCCTCCACTCACGGCACCTGCTCTCGCCCCCACTCATGGCACCTGCTCTCGCCCCCACCTGCCTCCACTCACGGCACCTGCTCTCGCCCCCACCTGCCTCCACTCACGGCACCTGCTCTCGCCCCCACCTGCCTCCACTCACGGCACCTGCTCTCGTCACAATTTCTCCCCCCACTCACGGCACCTGCTCTCGTCACAATCTCCCCCCACTCACGGCACCTGCTCTCGTCACAATTTCTCCCCCCACTCATGGCACCTGCTCTCGCCCCCACCTGCCTCCACTCACGGCACCTGCTCTCGTCACGATTTCTCCCCCCACTCACGGCACCTGCTCTCGTCACGATTTCTCCCCCCACTCACGGCACCTGCTCTCGTCACGATTTCTCCCCCCACTCACGGCACCTGCTCTCGTCACGATTTCTCCCCCCACTCACGGCACCTGCTCTCGTCACGATTTCTCCCCCCACTCACGGCACCTGCTCTCGTCACGATTTCTCCCCCCACTCACGGCACCTGCTCTCGTCACGATTTCTCCCCCCACTCACGGCACCTGCTCTCGTCACGATTTCTCCCCCCACTCACGGCACCTGCTCTCGTCACGATTTCTCCCCCCACTCACGGCACCTGCTCTCGTCACAATTTCTCCCCCCACTCACGGCACCTGCTCTCGTCACGATTTCTCCCCCCACTCACGGCACCTGCTCTCGTCACGATTTCTCCCCCCACTCACGGCACCTGCTCTCGACACAATTTCTCCCCCCACTCACGGCACCTGCTCTCGTCACAATTTCTCCCCCCACTCACGGCACCTGCTCTCGTCACAATTTCTCCCCCCACTCACGGCACCTGCTCTCGTCACAATTTCTCCCCCCACTCACGGCACCTGCTCTCGTCACAATCTCCCCCCACTCACGGCACCTGCTCTCGTCACAATCTCCCCCCACTCACGGCACCTGCTCTCGTCACATTCTCCCCCCACTCACGGCACCTGCTCTCGTCACAATCTCCCCCCACTCACGGCACCTGCTCTCGTCACAATCTCCCCCCACTCACGGCACCTGCTCTCGTCACATTCTCCCCCCACTCACGGCACCTGCTCTCGTCACAATCTCCCCCCACTCACGGCACCTGCTCTCGTCACAATCGCCCCCCACTCACGGCACCTGCTCTCGTCACAATCGCCCCCCACTCACGGCACCTGCTCTCGTCACAATCTCCCCCCACTCACGGCACCTGCTCTCGTCACAATCTCCCCCCACTCACGGCACCTGCTCTCGTCACAATCTCCCCCCACTCACGGCACCTGCTCTCGTCACAATCTCCCCCCACTCACGGCACCTGCTCTCGTCACAATCTCCCCCCACTCACGGCACCTGCTCTCGTCACAATCTCCCACCACTCACGGCACCTGCTCTCGTCACAATCTCCCCCCACTCACGGCACCTGCTCTCGTCACAATCTCCCCCCACTCACGGCACCTGCTCTCGTCACAATCTCCCCCCACTCACGGCACCTGCTCTCGTCACAATCTCCCCCCACTCACGGCACCTGCTCTCGTCACAATCTCCCCCCACTCACGGCACCTGCTCTCGTCACAATCTCCCCCCACTCACGGCACCTGCTCTCGTCACAATCTCCCCCCACTCACGGCACCTGCTCTCGTCACAATCTCCCCCCACTCACGGCACCTGCTCTCGTCACAATCTCCCCCCACTCACGGCACCTGCTCTCGTCACAATCTCCCCCCACTCACGGCACCTGCTCTCGTCACAATCTCCCACCACCTGCCCCTTCACCTTATGCCACTTGTCCTGTCCACAATCTTAACTACCATCTTTCCTACCCCTACACTACCTTCTTCCATACATGTTATAGTCTCCCTCCACTCATATCTGTTGCCCCACAAGGTCTTGCACAACATGGGCCTCATTCAAATGTGATTTGGCCAATTGAATAGGGTGCTAAATAAGCACACAGACTATTTTTAAAAGTTCACCAACTAAAAACTTCTGTAAAAAAAAAAAAATGCTGTGTGCTTATATAGAGCCCTATTCAATTGGCCAAATAGCATTTAAATGAGGCCCCATATCTCTTCATTCATTTATGAACTCCATCAATAACCTTTTTTCATTACTATATTACTAAATGATACTACTTGCCCCTTCCCATATATCATCTGCTTCTCCATTCAGATATTACCTACTAGTTGATATATATTCCTTACTTCATACTGCACTAAATATGTTCGTTCATCTCACAATTTATATATTCACAGCACCTATATATATCCATTCACATTCTTCTGCCCACTTATTGCTTATCTGTCCCCCCATTCTTTCCAATCACATATATATATATAATCCCCATAAGTATCCATTCCTGCAACTCTGCCTTCCCCCGTATCTCTGCCCATTCATTCCTGCAACTCTGCCTTCCCCCCGTGTCTCAGCCCATTCATTCCTGCAACTCTGCCTTCCCCCGTGTCTCTGCCCATTCATTCCTGCAACTCTGCCTTCCCCCGTGTCTCTGCCCATGCATTCCTACAATTATGCCTTCCCGTGTTTAAGCCCATTCATTCCTGCAACTCTGCCTTCTCCCGTGTCTCTGCCCATTCATTCCTGCAACTCTGCCTTCCCCCCGTGTCTCTGCCCATTCATTCCTACAACTCTGCCTTCCCCCGTATATCTGCCCATTCATTCCTGCAACTCTGCCTTCCCCCGTGTCTCTGCCCATTCATTCCTGCAACTCTGCCTTCCCCCGTGTCTCTGCCCATTCATTCCTGCAACTCTGCCTTCCCCCGTGTCTCTGCCCATTCATTCCTGCAACTCTGCCTTACCCCGTGTCTCTGCCCATTCATTCCTGCAACTCTGCCTTCCCCCGTGTCTCTGCCCATTCATTCCTGCAACTCTGCCTTCCCCCGTGTCTCTGCCCATTCATTCCTGCAACTCTGCCTTCCCCCGTGTCTCTGCCCATTCATTCCTGCAACTCTGCCTTCCCCCGTGTCTCTGCCCATTTATTCCTGCAACTCTGCCTTCCCCCGTGTCTCTGCCCATTCATTCCTGCAACTCTGCCTTCCCCCGTATCTCTGCCCATTCATTCCTGCAACTCTGCCTTCCCCCGTGTCTCTGCCCATTCATTCCTGCAACTCTGCCTTCCCCCGTGTCTCTGCCCATTCATTCCTGCAACTCTGCCTTCCCCCGTGTCTCTGCCCATTCATTCCTGCAACTCTGCCTTCCCCCGTGTCTCTGCCCATTCATTCCTGCAACTCTGCCTTCCCCCGTGTCTCTGCCCATTCATTCCTGCAACTCTGCCTTCCCCCGTGTCTCTGCCCATTCATTCCTGCAACTCTGCCTTCCCCCGTGTCTCTGCCCATTCATTCCTGCAACTCTGCCTTCCCCCGTATATCTGCCCATTCATTCCTGCAACTCTGCCTTCCCCCGTGTCTCTGCCCATTCATTCCTGCAACTCTGCCTTCCCCCGTGTCTCTGCCCATTCATTCCTACAACTCTGCCTTCCCCCGTATCTCTGCCCATTCATTCCTACAACTCTGCCTTCCCCCGTATCTCTGCCCATTCATTCCTGCAACTCTGCCTTCCCCCGTGTCTCTGCCCACTCATTCCTGCAACTCTGCTTTCCCCCGTGTCTCTGCCCATTCGTCTCTACATTTCTGCCTTTCACATCTCTCCATTCATACATTTCTCCTGATTCATAAACGTTTCCCCCATATCATTTAATATTGCTGACCTCATACCTCAGTGAACACATTAACACCTATATTGCCATCAAATTAATCTCCAGATTTCTCCATTCATATATTATTTTCCAGATATATTTAAATTCATATCTATTGATATATATCATGATATATATAATTTATATATTAGGTCTTCAGTATCGCTCCATCCATATATTTTTCCCTCATATTTCCCATTTATAGATTTATTCATCACTCATATCCCTTCACTCATATATTTCTGCCTTTCTTCACATCTCTCATAGAGTAGATAGGCTTATTGGTTCTTATGTGCTGTGGAAATCAAGCTCCCCATTCATATATTCCCTGAAACTCTACGAATAGATTTCCAGCCTCTCTCATATCTCTTCAGTCCTAGATCTCTTTCCCACATCTTTCCATATATACTTTACCTGCTCCCATAACTCTCTATTTATATATTACATGCTCCTGTATCTCACCATTCATATATTCATAGCCCCAATATATCTCCATTCTTATATTACTGAAACCCATAACCCCCTATTTAAATATTTATGACCCATCACCTCTCCATACAGATTTCAGTCTCCATCATTATCGCTTTATTTATCCCCCCTCATCTCTTTATTCATTTATTTCCAATCCTATTCATCTCCATTCACAAATGTCTGTCTCCACCATATCTCTCCATTCCTAAATGCCTGCCCCAGTATCTCTCCATTCATAGATTTCCATCCCTATATATTTCCATTCATTTATATCTCTCCATTAATACAACTCTGCCTTCCATTGTATCTCTCTATTCATTTGTTTCTACTCCCATATGCCTTTATTCAAATAGTGTCTGCCCTCCTTATAGATCTCCATTAACATACTATCTAGACATTATTTATCTCCATTCGTAAATGTCTCTTCCCCATTTATTCACTTAAGTTTTCTCTCACCCCTTCCAATTCTAACCATTTATAAATTACCTGTGACCCAGATATCTATATTATCAAATTTCTGATCCCCAGCATAGCTCTTTAACCATACATTACCTGTTCCCCGTATGTCTCCATATATTTTATCTCTCATAAACGAATGACTGCTAGATCCCCACATCTCTCCATTAATACATTAACTTCATGTTCCACTCATAAATAAACTGTTCTCCAAAATCTATGCATTCATAAATATTTCCAATTAGTCTACTGACTCAACGTTATAACTTTTCATTCATATATTTCTGCATCCCTATACACCTCCAAAAATTTAATATTATACCTAACCATTAGTACACTATCATCCCTATATAATATATAAACTCCAAACTGTAACTCTTCATTCAAACACTATCTGCCCCATCTCCCCCTTTGGCCCGCTCTCACCTGCACCATCTCCCCCTTTGGCCCGCTCTCACCTGGCCCATCTCCCCCTTTGGCCCGCTCTCACCTGCCCCATCTCCCCCTTTGGCCCGCTCTCACCTGCCCCATCTCCCCCTTTGGCCCGCTCTCACCTGCCCCATCTCCCCCTTTGGCCCGCTCTCACCTGGCCCATCTCCCCCTTTGGCCCGCTCTCACCTGGCCCATCTCCCCCTTTGGCCCATCTCCCCCTTTGGCCCATCTCCCCCTTTGGCCCATCTCCCCCTTTGGCCCATCTCCCCCTTTGGCCCATCTCCCCCTTTGGCCCATCTCCCCCTTTGGCCCACTCTCACTTGCCCCATCTCCCCCTTTGGCCCACTCTCACCTACCCATCTCCACCTTTGGCCCACTCTCAGTTGCCCCATCTCCCTCTTTGGCCCACTCTCACTTGCACCATTTTCCCTTTGGCCCACTCTCTCTTGCACCATCTCCCCCTTTGGCCCACTCTCACCTACCCATGTCCCCCTTTGGCCCACTCTCAGTTGCCCCATCTCCCCCTTTGGCCCACTCTCACTTGCCCCATCTCCCCCTTTGGCCCACTCTCACCTGCCCATCTCCCGATCCTCGGGCCCACCTTGTCTCCACTCCCCAGCACCCAGACCCGGGCAGCGCTCAGCAGGCACAGGGCGGCCCTCAGGCCCCACCAGACCGTGACAAGGACCCCTAGGTACCAGAAGAGAGCGGCGCCCGGTATCCCGCCCAGCCAGTCTGCAGCCATGTCCTGGAGGTAGGTGCGTATTACTAGGTAGAACTGGCAGGGACCCGGAAGAACCGCACCGTGTGTAAGGAAGAGAGGCAGGCAACTGTCACCAAGACTACGTCACAGAAATCTCCGCCTACCTAATGTGAACTCTGTAAACTGATTGGCTACTATAGATATCAGTCTTCTAAAACCAGCCCACTTACCAATTTCTCTTGCACTGATTGGACACTCGATGCGCTTATTCTATTGGAGTTCTTGCACATCTAACTAGAAAACACACCCCATTGGTTCATCATTTGCTTCTCATTGGACAGCCGTTGTCATGGCTTTCCGTTCTTCCATATCTGCTGCCCACGCACTGCCCCCTCCTCACCTGATATGTTCGTATTGGATAAGCCCATACCCCATTGCCTGGCAACTGCCACTTTTACTCCCCCGCATGACTGAAACTCCATTCACAAAAGGAGCGAGTGCTCTCATTGGCTGAGAGGCTCCTGTTACTATGAATGGGCGCTGATGTGATTGGATGAGAAAACAACATCAGACTGGATCTGCTGGGCATTGATAATAATACCCCAGTGACAGAGCTGCTGCGGCCAGTGCAATATTACAGCTCAATAGAGAACCACTGAAGTGTCAGATCCTCAGTGGACCATAAAGGACAAGCTCCCTATGTCATTACTGCAATAATTAATTCCGTATTTTTTCTTTTTGATATGAGAATATAATAAGTGCCCAGATGAATAAACTGACTTTTTTATTGGTGCCTGTGATGTTTGGTCCATCCAGGACCTGCCAAGTATTGGAAGCTCTACAGACCTTCACTAGAAATATTTCAGGTTTAATTAGGCAGTATAAAAAAAGTGAACTATGCATTACTTAATATTTTCAAAACATTTTCAGTGCTCTAATTGATGATATAGTGGTAATGAATTCCATGTTCACTTAAAATAAAGGATCTATCCTGTTACGTGCACGCACGGCACGGGAAACCTCCTGGTGCCGGGCACGATCGCGTCCCGATGTACTCCCTAAGCCCCTAACCCCCTACACCAGTTACTGGCCTTAACCCTAAGCTTAACCCCCTAACCCTAAGTCAATAACCCTAACTCCCTACACCACTTACCGGCCCTAACCCTAAGCCCCTAACCACCTACACCCCTTGCCGGCCCTAACCTCCTAACCCTCTTAGCCTAACCCTAACACCCTAAAAGTAAGTTCCTAACCCTAAGCCCCTAACCCCCTACACCACTTGCCGACCCTAACCCTCTAAACCTAACCCGAAAACCCCTAACCACTTACCGGGCACTTGGAGACCGCTACATCGGGACGTCGTCGGTGTAGGGCAGTGCAGCATTTGTGCGTACAGGATAGGTCCAAAATAAATGTATACAGCCTTTGTTTGACAACCTACTGCTTGTGGCGGGATCTTGGTAATGTGTTTGCATCGTTCAGTCGTTTCTGACTCTCTGTGACCTCAAGGATTGCAACACACCATGCTGATCCACTTGGCATTAATGGCAGAGATACTGAAGTGGGTTGCCAGTTACTTGTCCAGTGGGTCACAGCATACAACTCCTGGTATTCCTAAGTAACCTCCCATCCAAGTACTGGCCAGGCCCAACCCTGCATGGCTTCAGGGTGGTGTGACCTCTTGGTTCTTGGATTGGAATTGATCCCAGGGCACAGCGGTGAAAGCACTAAATCCTAACCACTGGACCATCAGGGACTGGACCCTGGTAATACATTTGATTAAACTCTCTGGGGAAAATATAGCATTTTAATTCCAAACATGCCTGGGTACTACCTTTACATCAATACATCTACACAATAAAACAACCTTTCTGATCACCCCCATATTGTGGCCCCCTCCATGGCTCCCCCATCCCACAGGGCGCACAATAAGAATGTAGTGTCATAGTATTCAGGCTGGGAGAGACAGTGTCCGGGGAGAGAAGGGAGAAAGAATAGCAATAATCCATGTTAATTCAGAGCCCCCAATAGTCCAACAGTCCTTCAAAGTCCCGGGCCTCCCCTGGATGTCACACTTTCATTTTTAACTATTGTATTTAATTATGCTTTTTAATAGTAGCAGACATTTTGTTTTGTTCCTTACAGGATTAGACACCTGTTAAGATAACCTCCACATTTATAAAAACAAATAATCAATGTGTCAAACATTATGTCATAATGCAAAAGAATGAATTTTGTAACTTACGCAATAATGCCGCAGTGCATTCTACCATTTTCGTTTCCAGTGATCTACTTCCTGAGGTCCACCAGAGAGATTGAATGCATATTTGAATTTTCTGTCTGTGAAAATGTGACAGCTTGAACTGCCAGTGCTTTCATTAAGGCTTATGCAAAGTGCATTTGTTTACAAGCACACTCCCTGATGCTATAGAAGCTGCAAGAATTAGCACAGTAAAGAAAATGGAAGCTTGTAGTTAAGACCACAGTATATAAAATTGTAAAGTTTGTGTTTATTTTTATTATTTTCGGAATAAATTTGCCTAATTCTCAGCCTGGGTATTGGGCTATTGAGCCACCAGATTTCTTAGCTCCAGCAATGGATTGTCTGCATAAACACCTCAATTGTTTTTGTAAACCTGCTTTGTTCCATTGTTTGACAGATAAAGTTAATCCTATCTGATATTTGCTAGAGACGGCAGGATGTGTATTGGAGATCTCAGGAAGCTACTGCCAGACCCCATGTGGGGTCATCTCCTGTATTTTTCTGCCACCACCTTCCATTGTTGTGCTGTGTACACCCCTTGTATCTATCCCCTATAAATACTGCGGTCATTTTCAAAATAGATCAGTTCACTTTGAGGCATATAGAAATGTTATATCTGGTTCCTGGTGGCTGCGATACTGAACCTATCTCCACCTTACAAGTAACCTGCCCTGGTGGCTACCACAGGAAGGTTACTGGGACTCCTGGAAGTGCTGATTACTGATGGAGAGACTCTGACTGATACAGAAGCCAGATATCAGGGTGCTGGTGCCGAGATTTCAAAGAACCCAGCGGTCCTTGTGGGTAGATAACCTGTAGTCCATAGCAGGTGGCCCTGGGCAGTAAAAAACCCTTACTCTTGGATCATCACAACTGGTGGCAGTGGTGGGATCTCGATGCAAGAACCAGCAGCAAGAATGGGATATGGTGATCTCTGCCGGCGGCTTGGCAGGGAAGCAGAAACTACTCAGCGATTTTGCCAAACCTTCAAATCCAGGTCCAAGTCCAAGAAAGGCCAGCCCTGGATAGAGGGGGTCAAGGACCACATGGAGGCCTGCAGAGCAGAGGTGATCAGGGAGAAAATGAGCCTCATCACCAGTATGCTGGAGCGGCGAAGGCAATGGATTGCCAAAGACGAGGATAGGTGGACAGCTATTCTAAATCAGAGGATGGTTTCCATTGGGCTCCAGCAGGGTGAGAAGCTAGCAGAATGGCTTGAGGACCTGGTGTGGTTGGAGCTTGACTTGGAACATGAGTAAGTGGACCTAATGCTTCAAACTCCTGCATCACAAGGGCCTCCTTCTACAGGTTTGGACTAGTGGAAAGGCTCCCGGATGTGCTGCAGGTAGATCCAAAGTGTGGCCTTGGAATCATAGAGCGCTGGAAAATCCTATTTGCACAGCGCTGAAGCATGTGGAAATTGAGCCAGGTACAGCAGAAGAAATGTTGCTTAAACTGTTGGTAAGAAATGGATTCAGAAAAAGAGTATGAGGACCTGCTTGGGGAGCTGGTCCCCTGTATAGACCCCATGAGTGATATGGGTTAATTTTAGGTTCCGGAGGGGAACCACCATGGTAAGGATTAATAGTTGGGGCTCTGCAGGGGTCCCTGCAGCAAGAAAGAGTTAATATGAGGGGGTTAGCATTTAGATGCCGCAGGTCATTTAAAGACCTGCGGCAGGTGTTAATGTTTGGCGTGGGTCCTGGCTTACAAGGGGGGTTAATAGGTGCTAGGGAGTCCAGGTTGGGGACTCCCTGGCACCAAATGTTATGTGCAAGAGTTGACTTTATTTTCCATGGGGTTTGTGTAGACTCCCATGTTATATAGATGGGGCGATCAGGCAGTGAGGGGGGTAGGGGATGCCCAAGGATTTCTTCCAGCAGGAATTTAAATGGAAGGCATCCCCAGGACATGCCATTAGGCTCTCTTCTGGCTCCTAGAGCCCATTCTCATCCGTAAAGCCTGGTTTGGGTGCCTCCCACACTGAAATCTCTTACTGACAATGGTAAGGGTTTACAGATGTGAGCTCAGTGCTCTAATGTTGGGGAGCAAAAGATCTACATACTGTTGTAGAAAAGCTACCGCAGACTTTTTACAGTAGGCCCCTAATTTAGAGCACCTGATTTACATAGGGCCCATAGTTGGTAACATTATGTTAAGTTAGTAATACTTCCTGTATGGTTACACTGGTCATGTTACCATTATGTTCCAATAGTAGTATTAGGTCAGGTTGGTAACAATTTGTATCAATGGTAACATTATATGTGTATTAATAATAGCACTGTTTTTCCCTTTCTCCAATCGTAACACCTGTTGCTTATACAGTATCAGAGACACACATTACATGGAGTCTATTCACATACAGATTTATTTCATTTACAAATACATAGCAACTTACATAGGCACAGTGTACCTACCAATAGAAGCACTGCATTTGGGTATGAATATTAACCCTTTACTAACATTCAAGCCAACAGCAGCTCAATGCAGAGATCTACATAGCATTGTTCGACTCCTCTTGTTTCCTTCTGCAAGAGGACTACACATCACGTCTATTACACGTGTAAGCACAGATTTTATGTTATTATTTTTTTTATTCATTCATTTTTTTATTATATGGGAATCGGATTACATATCAAGTAAGATATAGCATACATCTCATTAACAACATAATGATATGTATTTCCAGAACATATAATCTGATATCTGAAGTATTAAACAATTAGCTGTAATCCTAGGTAACCCAATTTCCCAACTCCTGACTAACATAGTTCCCCATTGTTGCCAGCCTCTATCCCTTGTATCTTACCATTGACTCTATATAATTACCCATATCTAGAGTCCCTACTTAGTTTATATGGGAACCATCTTAGGTCAATTATTTTCCTTTTTACCCTTCAAATAATCAGTAATAACAAAGAGAAAAAAAAATACATTAAACAGTACAGATCACCATCAATACTTTTTCCAGTGTTTAGTAGTCTTGCCAGTCCTTTCACTTTCCGGGCCTCTGCGCCTTCTGATGAAGCTGGTCTCCACCCAGGTCCCCCTTCCCACCCCCCTCTATGTATGTATATAGGGAAGATTACTAAATCTTCCGCCGTTCCCTGTATACCAACCAAGGTCCCCATACTTCCATAATTTACTCATGGAGTCTTCCAGAGAATGTGTAATTCTTTCATTTGTAGCTATATAGTCTATTTTATTTATGATTACCTGTAAATTTAAGTCCTCTATAGATACTCCCCCAGGAGACTTCCCATTTTTCCATGTCCCAACTCTCCGACAGATCTTTCTCCCATTCCTGTATGTAGGTATCTTTGATTGATGGATCCCGGGAATTATTTAGATCGTATATCCCACATATTATCTCCTTTGCCATGGGGTTCTTGAGACAGATCTGAGATAACCAGATTTTATCTTATTTGATCACTCATTGAAAAATGCACATATTTAAAAAAATTCACAAAGTATTTCAACATGCTTTTAGGAGATCTTTACAGTGATGTGGTCTAAACTCTGCAGAATTAAGTGGCCCTTTCACATTGGTCAAGATGGTAACATTGTGTATAAATAGTAAAAGTGGTCGAGATGGTAACATGTATCAATAGTATTATTGGTCAATTTGGTAATATTGTTACCATTACATCAGTGAAAACATTGTGTATCAATTATAACATTGGTAAAACTACTTAACGTTTATCAGTTGTATATAGTAGTATTGTTGTATAGTAATAGTGGTCAGCATGGTAACATTGTGGTCCAATAGTAACATTGTGGTCCAGTAGTATTGTATGTCAATGATAAAATCATTTCAGGGTGGTATCATTGTGTATATGTAATTAAAATGAGTAATGTTGTGATTGTGTATCTTTGACAATCTGAGAGTAGGGGCTATACAAGCCCAGGGCCTCCTGCTATAGACTACAGGTTAACTACCCACAAGGACTGTTTGGGTTCTTGGAAATCTCTGCACCAGCACCCTGATATCTGGCTTCTGTATCAATCAGGGTCTCTCCATCAGGAATCAGCACTTCCAGGTGTCTCAGTAACCTTCGTGTGGTAGTGGTCAGGACAGATTACTTGAAGGGTGGAGATAGGATCAGTATCGCAGCCAACAAGAGCAGAATAAGATACCATACAAGTTCTATATGTCTCCAGAAGTGAACTGATTTATTTTTGAAAAGTAAGCAATATTTATAGCAGTTAGATACAGAGGGGGTATACACAATGTAACAATGGAAGGGTGTGGTAAACAATTACATGAGACGACCCCACATGGGGTCTAGCAGTACCTTGATAGCTGGCACCTGAGAACAGTAGGGCTACCTTCTAATACACAACCTGCAGTCTCTGTGTCTGAGTGGTCCAGACCTTAGATAGAGTACTTGGCAGATATGATTAACATAATTTGGTAACAATGACCCAGAACAGATAACAGTATAATAGAGGTGTCTGATCACTGCAGACTCAGCACACCCTGTTTTAACCTCATCATGATCACTCAGTCACAGTTTAAACATAACACAGAATACAATAATATTATATGGGGAATTACATACAGTATACAGAATAAGACAGCGGCATATGCCATAAGGCTACATGAATCATGGTGGTACACTATGGCCCTATTTCTTAGTACTATTCACCCCACCACCCACCTGCCCATATGGCAATGTAATTCCCCTACCCATTTTTCAATGGGACAGTCTGTCCTCTATGGTGGCTCAAAGAAACAGGATCCAGGCCCTGGAAAGGGGTCAGTGACAGTATGAATAGTAACATTTAATCAGGTTAGTAATGTTGTGTAACAGTAGTCAGTAATACTATTAGTCAGGCTTTCTACAAATTTGTCTGTGGGTGTTTTCTTTGAAAAATATTTGGATGTATTCTATTGACACACGTTGTTCGCAATTTAGGATTTCAGAGGGCGTGATCATGTGATCTGACAATATTTAAGCAAGCCCATAATTTACTTAGTAGACACAGCCAATAGTAAATGAGTCCATCGTCATGATGTCAGTAAATCATGGAATTCATACTTAAACTTCACTCAAAAAATACAAATTAATTAGTGTCAAGAAGTAAATTTGTGATCGGACTCGCAATCCAGCAATGTAGAAATCAATAAAATGCATTAGAGCATCTGTTCTAGTCCATTCGGGGCTCCATGACATGTATTAACCCCTTAAGTCCCAGGATCCATTTCACACAAAAAAAACATGTAAAAGAATATTTTTCTAATATATTTCAATGCATTCCCATATTTTTAAAATACAATATTGTATGCTTAATTGCTGTTATAGCTCTAATAAGTGTTTGGAAAAGCCCTTGCGAGTCCTCTTGAGAACTCGTAATATTTTTGACAAAAACTTGATACTTTTTTCATTTACAAGTTTTAAAATATTTGCGAATTACAGCTGCGAGTCTAATAGAATATTAATTTTGTGTAACCTTAATTGGTTAGCGGTCATAAATCTTTAGCTATGCTAAAATTAATGCAGTCCGTAATGATTGTGGGTGGGGAACTCGTAATCGGTTTGCGAGTAGCTAATAGAATATGTGTAACAATTGCAAACTGACTATACGTAGCAGAAATTTTCATTACGGGAACAATAGAATAGGGACCAGAGTTCTTATTTTAATTAATGTAACCCATTGTTTTACAATATGGTAATATTGTGTTTGGATGGTAATTGTGTGCTTGGATAATAATGGTGTTATGTTTTTATAGTATAGTAATATTACGTCAGCTTCATGGCAGGATTACCCATTAGGCCAACTAGGCAGCCGACCAGGGGCACTTCCCTGTGAGGGGCGCAACTTCTTAAAAAAAATGGTTCCCGGTTTTAAAAAAATGAAATGTTTCAGTTCATAGACTGGCTACTAGGGGGTAACCACCTAGATCTGGACAGATACAACAGGAAAGGGACCTTACACGTAGAGAAAAGACAAAAATGGGTCCGTGCATACCTTGAGTACTCACTCGCAGGGGCTCCTCCACTTCACTGCCTAGGGCCTACAAAAAGGTAGATACAGCCCTGGTCAGCTTGGTAACAAGATAGTAACATTGTGTATCACTTTATAAAGATGGTGTAAGGATAGTAACATTGTACTTGGACAGAGTGATAGCATTTTTATATTTGAGTCCTTTGTACATTGGTTTTTGTTGTTAGCTTTTATTAGTTCTGTTGGCTTCTTTTGTTCTCAAGAGATCTATAAACCAGTTGCAGGCTTGGATAATGAAAATTTAAAAAAGCAACACCATGCAAAACCAGAAACTGATTGTTGTCTTTTTAGTTACTGGAAGTACCAAGGAGTAGAAGGTATTGAGTGATAATTCACACCACAACACTTTTATGATTTGTCAATATCCCTGAAGAAATCCTATTAGGACAAAACACGTAGTGACCTGCTTTATAACTACTGATACCTTTTTATTTTGTGTGTATATATTTTTAAGTGTATAATTAATAGTGTGTTCATACTACGCTAGTTGGTCCTTTTTGCTCGCCTCCCAGTCTGTCCCCTGCCCTCAATATTCTGCTGGATAGCAACATTGTGTGACAGGCATATTATGTTTGAACCATTGGTACATTGTTTTTTTCCTTTTAGATTTTATTGACTCTGGCCATGTACATATTCTCAAAAGATCTATATGCTAGGTTGTTGTTGTTCAGTCATTCAGTCATGTCAGACTCTCTAGAGCACAGCACGCCAGGAACTTCTATCATTACGACTTTGGTCATGCCTATGCATAAGGATTTTTTTCCCCAAAGATACTGGAGTGGTTTGCCAGTTCCTTTTCCAGTGGGTCACAATTTGTGTGAACTTTGTGCCATCTTCGGTGACCCAATATGGTATACCTCACAGCTTCATTGAGGTACACAAGACCCTTCACCATGACAAGGTATTGATCTAGAAGGGGATATGCTAGGTAGT
This sequence comes from Discoglossus pictus, assembly GCA_027410445.1. Lineage (NCBI taxonomy): Eukaryota > Metazoa > Chordata > Amphibia > Anura > Alytidae > Discoglossus > Discoglossus pictus. The sequence goes on from CM050175.1 coordinate 51,226,343, forward strand.
CAACCTATTTTGCCATGTAGCCACAGATGTGGCTAATGAAAAATAAAATGGCATCAATGCAAAAATTTAGAAATTAGGTTGCAGAATCAAAAATGTAAAAAAAATAACAACACACTTTTTGAATACGTTTATTGAAGATATGTACATTTCCAAAATGTACTCGTTTACTACTACCTCAGGTGCAAATAATGAAAGAAACTGTTCAAATTGAAAGTCAGAAAATTGAAGGCAAAAGTTTGCAATTTTATGTTTGTCCGACGAGTTGCATAAATATTATCTGAATACTTGAACTCAGAAAATCAAAACAAAATAGCTGCCCGTAGTCACGCTCCAGTTTATGTAATGGACTCATGATTAGAACAGAAAGAATTCATGAACCTCTTTAAAAGGTCAGCACTGGGTAATTTGCTTGCCCACACTCTCATTAGTAGACAGCCTCTCATTATTGGCATGTAGAGAGGTGAGCTCCACTGGTAGCTGGAGCTGGATACTGGGGAAATACCACTAATATTCCCAGTATTTGATATAATAAGCAGGCACATGGCATTAGATTCTTTGCAATGGAGCCCCTGAAAGTGCAGCAATTTCCTGCGGCCAAAAAATACTATTGGCAACCTCAAAATAGTCATATTTTCAAGGCCAATTAGCCATTTGGGGCTAATGGTGAAGGGGTTGCCCAACCAAAGACCATACCTTAAGATGTTCATCCCCTTCTGATCCCATGGTCCTGGGTAGAAAGCTCCCTTTGTGCTTAACTGAAGAAGTCCTCACAGTTGCTACTTCAGAGTGTAGACGAGCTATCAGCACATCCATGTTAATTAACCATGTTCCCACGTCAATCATACGCTCTGAGCAAGGGCTTCCCCAAATGACAGCCGTATTGCAATGGACAGTACATGTTAAAACGACCGTTGTAGTCCTGTAGTCATGATTAGAAGGTAAAAGATTTAGGGGTTTACAGAAAGACTATTGGAAGTGATTGGGTCAAACACAGTTAAGGAATTTAAGCATACCTTGAGGTTCCCCTGGAAATTCCCCCTCTCAATCACTACACTGTCATGGTGAAGAACCGGCTGTTCAATGAAGCTCTGAGCTTTACAGGGTCAACTAAGCAGGGCAGGTCATAGCAGAGAGCACAGACAAATCACGATGGAGAAGGAACCGGTCAACCCACTGCAGTATCTTTGTCAAGAGAGCCATATGGATAAGCACAACCAGAAACATAACAATGTGCTGTGGTCAAAAGAGTCACAGAGATTCAGACCCGACTGAACAACACAACAATAAACTTTGTAAATGGCCCGCTCAGTCATATCCAACTCTCTGTGACCTCATGGACAACACACCATGCTGTCCCACTTGGTTTTCATGGCAGAGATACTGGAGTGGGTTGCTAGTTCCTTCTCCAGTGGGCCACAGCATACAGCTCCTGGTATTCCCAGGTGGTCTCCCATCCAAGTACTGACCAGTGTGACCTCTTGGTTTCCTGGCTGGATTCATAGCCAGGATGCTGTGGTGAAAGCACCTGCATCCTAACTACTGGGCCACCAGGGATCCTTAGGCGTAGTTAAACTAATATTTTAGGTAGAGTGGACAGATCAGACAGACCTTTTTACCTCTTATCTGTATTAAAATCTGTGTTTTGATATGTAAAATAGAGAATCACTCATGAAAATATGGAAATGTTTTTAGAATATAAAAAATACTGCTTAAATACTAATTTACTACTTCTCACTGGCAGTTATGCTTCACAGAATCTAGTATTTGGGCTTCACCTGCTCTATGTCCTAAGATGGATGGAGAGGAAGTTTCTATCTGCACAATGAGAATAGAGTAGATAACATTGCCTTTGATATCAATAGCACAAATAGGAAGCTCATTAGTTTAAAAGGCTACACCCTTATGAAAAAGGGGCACACAAAATCAGACCTAAATAACTTAAGCCACACAGTAAAGAAGCTCTTTTTTGGTGATGGTATAACTAGTTTTAAGGCTACTGAGGTCGGCTGGACGGTGCAAACTGTTAGGTATAGCTGGGAATAATATATAGTCTGTCTAAATAAGCAGGAAAAAAGTCATACATCTAATATTTAATTCGAAAAAAATATATATATATATTTGCATGACCCTGAAGGAATCCATTAAACTTTTGTGGTAGTTATGTATATGTGAGAGGGGCATTTACATTTTTTTGGAGAGCTGTTGAGGCATTGAATGATGCAAGGTAACTACTTCTGGGCCAGTGAGGAGGAAGGGGTGTGGTGTAATTTCAATAGTATCCAGTAATAAAACAAAGGCTCTAACTACAAACACCGCCATCATGTAACTAACACAAAATGAATTCCTGTACTTATAAACAGTCTTTCAAAATTAAGATTCTCCTAAAAAAAATGTATGGCTTGTTGTTGTTTAGTTATTCAATCATGTCCGACTCTCCATTACCCCATGTACTGCAACACACTCTCTGATTGTGATTATATATAAGAATATCTTGGCAAAGATACTGGAGTGGGTTGCCAGTTCTTTCTCTTTCTTGCTATGTGTCTGATCTCTTTGCTATGTTCTGACCATCATTGGTGACCCCACATGGTTTAGATCACAGCTTCAATGAAGTACACAAGCCCCTTCACCACAAGTAGTGATCCAGAAAGAGGCCCATGGCTTACACAGCTGCTAATACTTGACAAACAAGTGTCTTTTTTTCTTGAACTGCTGTGTTCTTAAAGAACTCTATCTCTTGATGCCAACATTTTGCTCCATTCCTTCAATACACAGCTCAGCAGGGAGAGCTGATAATTAAGAAGGGATTACTATACAAGAACTGCGCAAACTGTCAAAAAAAGAGGATCTGACTAATTTATGTAAAGGATATGCTCTTCTGGCTGACCTCCATTGCTTGCATGAAGTGGCTGAGAATTTGGGAGATCTGGAAATGACCATAACTCCATCAGTGTCTTCTGTAGCTACATAAGGACATGATACAAGTGTCCTGATTCTTGGGTTCTTATAAATGTCCTCCAAATCTGTCTCTATCCCAATTGGGTCCAGAAGGAGTTACTTGTCGATATTGTGGCCGAGGTGGATAGCGAGGATGGTCTAAGATGGAAGTGGTGTTATCCTTAGGTTGTAGTGTCTATACTCCACTAGTGGGCTCAAGATATTGATACACAACTGCAATACATTAAGCAGAATGTGGGCATCTGTCCAGTGCTACCAGTTACCATTTAACGTGATGCAGACTAGTTCCTTGATTGGACAAGGCTAAGCAGTTCTGACTGTATCTTTTAGCTGCTCCATTCAATCCAAAAATGAAGGAGACTCGGTCAATTTTGTGGGACTCCTGTCCTCTTGGGATCATGCACCAAGACCCAGTAAAGCAGGACTACTTTGGATAGCTGCAGTGAGCAGAAGTGAAGCAACTCAAGGATGTATGCAGAGTAAGGCACTCATAGACAATGCAGATAAGTGGTCTAAGGCCCAGAGCTATGCATTGAACCAAGTTGAAAGGGGTCCCTATAATAGTTAAAGGTTGGTTTTATTGTTTATTTTTATTCACCCACCACCGCATTTGCTGGCTGATATCACAGGTTCAACAGTAAGATCTTCCCCCTAGGAGATGCCACACATGCTGATGGCATACCAGATGATACACTGATGTCTGTCTTGGTGGGTATAGTGGGTTATATTAAGCAATGAACATCAAAACTTGAGTGATATGATCAGTTGGTGAGGAATCTTCCATATATAATCAATCTGCCCAGATTAGGTGTGCAGTTCAAAAACTCCCCTCTGCCATACCCTATATTCCTTCTGGAAAACTATCTTCTGGCTTGTGTACTTCAAATAAAGCTTTAAACTATAACACCTCGGGTCACCCAAATGGGCTGAAAGGTTCACTTGAGAAAGAATTGGCGATGACTCCAATATCTTTACTAAGATAATCTAATGAATCTACATAACCAGATACATAAGGATATGGCATCGGAAAATGAGCCCTTCAGGTTAGAAGGTGACGACCATATTAATGGGCAGGAGCAGATGTTGACTATGAGTAGCATTGACATGGTTATTTGGTAGAGCTTTTATTTCCATTTATACCAGTAAGATATATAGATATTAATTTAATAATCAATACATTTATATTGTATACTGAATGATATTGGAGCCAAATTAACAGTTTATTGAAACCTATATCAGTTAGTAAAGGGAACAGTTATCATTTATAATATCATTGCTGTCAAGTGGACTTTATCCAAAATTGTACTAGTTACACTGCCATAAATGCTTTTTGCATATGTAATTAACTGTTATTTACTTTTATTATAGATTGCACTTTATTAAAACACTTTTAACAAAAAATGTGTATAAGGGCATAATTGTGTATATGGGCATAAGTACTTAACATTGATTTGAGATCAATATTATATTTTCAGCACTTTGTGTAAGTACTATATATATATGATAGCTATATCTAATTTCCATACTGTCATACCATTTACAATTTACTGACGAGTTGTATATTACAAGGGATTGTGCACGGCGGTAATTACCTAATGCAACAGGGACAGCTGATTGTTATTAACAATTTTAATCATCGTTATTTTATATTAGTGACTTGCCCGTCAAAAATGACGGCAATAAAATTTGAAGCCATGGCAATTCTGTTTACCACACAATGTAAGGCTTTCGCTCCTCTGAGGACCTTCGGCGCTCATTGCAAGCCTCTCCCCTCATGTACTTCTAGTTTCCTGCTTTTCAACGATCACCTTCGGCGCTCCTCGCAAAGGCAGATATATTAGTACAGTGTAAAATATAAAATGTATTTAGTACAGTGAATAAATTAATATGAATGAATAAATGAACATACTTTACCTATTTATATTTAATATGCAGCAATCAATATCATGAAGAGCTTATGTACAGTTGGACTGTTGATCACCTGAGGAGAAAGTGTCAGCAATGTGCCAAGTGTGCAGTGTAAATACGCTGCGTGCGCTAGGCCAATCCGTTTGTTTAGGTGGGTAAAGCGCCATTTTAGAATCGTAATGTTACTATTTGCAAGTTAGTGTTGTAAAATTGCGTCTTTTTTTCTATGTGTTACTTGGCTCGCAAGCATTTTCCGTTTGTTGTAATGGTATATTTTGTATTCCCTACGTTCCTGGCTAACTCGTACGTGCCGTTTAATTAGTATTCTACTTCTTGGTAGCTTCCTCAGTTTGAAAAAAAAACCTGTTGTCTTGTAGGGACAAACAAGCCTCTTCCAACAGCCTTAAAAACATCTCTACATATGGACATCACCAAATGGGCAATATGGAAATCAGATTGACTATATACTTTGTAGCCAAAAATAGCTACAAACCAAAGATGGCTCTACATAGTAAGCAAATACACAGGAGCAGACTGCAGCTCAAATCACGAGCTTCTTAGTGCAAAGTTCAGAATTAAACTGAGGAAAAGGGGGGAAATCATCAGACCAAGCAGATACAAAATAAATAATATGCCCAGCGACTATACAAAGAATATATTTAAATGACTAGACAGATAGAATGCCTGAAGAACTTTGGACAGAAGTTTGTTAAATTGTCCAGAAAACAGCAACAAAAACTATCCCCCCAAAAAATGAAAACTATGAAGGCAAACTGGCTGTCTGGAAAGAAGAAAGTAAAAGGTAGTGGAGATAGGAAAACAGTTGGACAACAGAATGCAGAATTCCAGAGGCTAGCAAGAAGAGACAAGGAGACATTCTACAATGAGAGATGTAAAGGAGATAGAATAAGATAACAGAATGGGTAAGTCAATAGATCTCTTCAAGAAAATTGTGGATCTCAAAGGAACCTTGCATGCTAAAGTGGGATTTAAAAGAAGCAGGTCAGCTAAAGAAGAGGTGGCAGGAGTACACAGGAAGGATCTTATCAGCATCGATAACCTCAAGAGTTGGTGCAATGAGTTGGAGCCAGACATCTTGGAGAGTGAAGTGGGATGGGCCCTAGGATGTCTTGCTGATAATAAGGCTGCAGGTGGTGATGAAATCCAAATTGAACTTTTCAGAATCCTACAAGATGATGCTGTGAAAGTGTTACTTGCCTTATGCCAACACAGTTGGAAAACTCAACAATGGCCAATAGATTGGAAAAGATCAGTCTACATCCCAATCCCCAAAAAATGCAATGCCAATGAGTGCTCCAATTAAATAACAATTGCACTCATTTCACATGTCAGCAAGGTAATGCTTAAGAGCCTACAAGCTTGACTCCAACAATATATGGACCGGGAACTACTAGATGCGCAAGCCGGGTTCGAGAGAGTCAAAAACACAACATATCAAATTTCCAATATCTGATGGATAAAAGAGAAACCAAGAGAGTTCCAGAAAATCAATTACTTCTCCTTTATAGACTTTATAGACTACCAGATGATCTCATCCTCCTCCTGAAGAATCTGTATGTGATCCAAGAAGCCACATTAAGTACAGACATTGTAATGATAGAATGATTCAACATCAGAAAGGGTGTGTGAGACAAGGTCGTATACTGACACCTTATTTATTTAACATATATGCGGAATATATCATATGTAACGCCATGCTGAATGAATCCAAAGCAATCAATCAATATTGCTGGGAGAAATATCAAAAACCTCTGATATGCAGATGATACTACTGCGATGGCTGAAAGTGAGGAGGAACTAAAGGACTTATTGATGAGGGTGACAGAAGACCATGCAAAAGCAGGCCTGCTGCTCAACATTAAAAATACGAAGATCATGGCAAACAGCAATCTTAGTCCCTGGCAAATAGACGCAGAAGTAATGGAGACAGATTGTATTTTCTTGGGCTCCAAGATCTCTTCAGAGGGTGACGGCAGCCATGGAATTAAAAGATGTTTGCTTCTGGGGAGGAAAGCTATGGCAAGTCTGGCTAAACAAGTAAAGATGTAAAGAAGCTCATAGTTAGAACTATGATATTCCCAGCAGTAACATATGGACATGAGAGCTGTACCATAAAGAAATCTGCGAGCTGGAGAATTGACACATTTGAATTGTTGTACTGGAGAAAACTGCTTAGAGTCCAATCAATCAATACTACAGAAAATCAACTGAAAACGCAGGATGAAGAAGGGGACAGCAGTAGTGGAAATGGATAAGTTAGGTCATTGAAACAATGAACATGAGCTCGATGGAGCTCAGAGTGGAAGTGGCTTACAGCTGTGTCTGGTGTGCTGCTGTCCATAGGGTCACAGAGAGTCAGACACAGCTGGACAACAAGACAATATTTATTGTGCTTGCTTACTTCCCTGGCTTAAGCTCAGGTCATGTGAAGTCAATTAGAATTTACCCCTGAATCAAGTCAGGGTCTGCTCAATATGGAAACACATTCTCAGGAATGTTAGCTTACTCGTGTCTTGAATTATGTCCTTCCACTGATTATTGCTAAGGGAATCCCAACATTAACCGTGAGGTATCTTGTGAGGCTTGACTCTATCACTATGATCTCTGTTGTACATTAACTTGGTCTCTCAGACTATCAATGATGCCCACCTGCTAATACAGTAGAGCTTCAAGATGATAGCGATGAAAGTGCAGATGGCACATTTTTGTTTGTCACTGGATTGGTAGTTTGAGTGTGTTAAATTGCTAGCCTCACATTACATTGATAGCTATGTAGATAGACATTTTGGTATTGTTTCCCCCGATAGTGTGACTGAATTCATACCAGATCAGTTAGGAAAAGTATTTCAGCATTCACATATTACCTTATTATCTTGTTAGATTACTAGCTGATTTTGTAACGGATGTGAGATGGAATTGTCCATAGCATTTGTCTCTTGGGTATGTAGTCCCAGTTAACATAAAACCTTCCAAGGCACTGTTTCCAACCTTTTATTCCGTTAACCTAGGTAGAGATATGGGTATCTCTGGCTGTGATAATGTTGGTTGAGCATAAGCAACAAGTGTAAGGTGATGTTGTAGATAAATACTAATATCCTTACATTTTTGTGTACATATATAGAATTTATCACTTTTGTAGCATTTGTGATATTGTGCTAGATGTAAGCTTTGAAGCAGTAATATTCCATTGCAGGCCATGAGGTATGAAACAGTTAATTATGCTTTTTATTTAATTCATTGTTTTTTCCTCTATAAGTGTAAACAGTCCTTGTACCCATAAGATACACTGTACTCTGTGAGAAGGCCAACCTCCTTATTACAAGTTGTAATCTCTTGCGCATAGGTCAAATGTTGTTTTTCACAAATATCCTTGGGTTTTATTAAACAATATTAATAATTACCCAAAACAAAATGTTCTGGAGGCAAAACCCAAGGATATTTGTGAAAAACAACATTTGACCTATGCGCAAGAGATTACAATTTGAAAGTGTTTTTGCACATCTAGTGTGACGTACCAGGCATGGCTGACACGTGCAAATTGCATGTTTCATTTTTATTGGATTTCATAATCTAAATAATCGTTTATTGGCTGTTTGTGGGAAGGTGCCATTTTTCTAGAAGGGTGATATGGAATGTTCCATTCTCTGTATGTAATTACTATAAAAAGCTGTGCTTTGTTTATATTCAGGTTCAGTCAGTCAGCAGCAGACATTTTGGATGCTTCTCTGTTGCGGACCCACGTTTGTACAAATAAAATCTGATAATGAGAAAATAATTAGAGGCCTCTGTTTTTTGGTATCCTAACTTTGGGGTAAAATGTGGTTTGTGATTATATTTTTCTACAACAGTGACCAACCTACTCAAGTCACCCAGTGAGCCATACTCTGTATCCTTACATGAATTCATCATTCCAGAGTGGAGTACAGCTTTACTCATGCAGGTTGTCTTGTCCCAAAGAGATGGAGATGAGGGCACCTAAAACTGACACAGCCTGTGTCGGCTTTGCCTGAGCAAAGACCCAGTCTTAGGGTATGCTGTCCCAGTTTGTTGTTAATGGTATTTTGACCTATACAGTGAACCTACTGCTCTATCTATCCTGAATTTAGTATGATATCAGTTATTCTCCGCTCTACCACCAGCCCTGATCCAGATTTGAATTCTGACTAATCTTTGTTATCAGATGTATCACTGATCAAGAGCCTTTGTAATAACATCTCTACCTCTGTCCAGCCACTACCTGCATAAACCCACCGGGTACTGGACAAACACTGGCTATTATTACTGAATTATTTGAACTGCTCGCAATGTGGACATATGAAACAGTCTGTATTTTTGACATCACCCTCCCAAAGACCAAACTTTGCTGTGTTGATGTTTTTCTGTTTTTGGGCTGACCTAACTTTTTATTTAGGTGAATTATGATTGTATGAGTCCATATTATTGCTGATTACCTTGAACTGGGTGTGGTCAAAACAACTGGTAATGACTAGTGGCTGTAGTATTATATCCTGAACAGTGCCTTACTCACAGCTTTCATTCCCATTGTTACCACTAATTGATGTCAGAATTCCACAAGACATGCAAGAGAAAACTGGGTCACACATCAATCATTCTTGCCATAGTCACAGTAGCTGTAAAAACAGCACCAGCCCTAGACCTAGTTTGACCCAATATCCTGGAAACACATCTCTTAGAAATCATGGATCAAATTTAGTAATGTAGAGAAGATGGCCCAATAAGTGGAAATAATCTAGTAAAGGTGAGACCAGATGCAGAGATGGAAGGATGCAAGGTCTGTTCTGTTCTATAAGAGATTATAATGGCTATGAGCACCAGTTAATTGACTAGAAAAAATAGTTACACATATTTAAAAGATAACTGTTGGACCGAGCCAGTATTACCTAGAATGTAGCTTATTTTAAACAATGAGGATTATATTTAGCTGTAGGCAGTGATGGAGCTAGTGCATGGGGGGCCCCGATGCAAAAAGAAAATTTGCCCTTCCCGAACCCCCTCCAACATTAACTTACACAGTACATATAAAAAAAAAAAAAAAAAATATATATATATATATATATATATATATATAAAATCTATATATAAAAAAATTATAAATATATATAAATAAGTAAATACATATATATGGGTCTGTGTCTATATATTTATATATATATATATATATTTATATATATATATATATATATATATATAAATAAATAAGTATACATATATATATATATATATATATATGTGCGTGTGTGCATATATATGTGTGTGTGTATATATATACATACAGTATATATATATATATATATATATATATATATATATATATACAGAGGGGGCCGAGGGAGGCCATAGGGAGCCACGGATAGCCACGGATGGCCACAGGGGGCTGAGGGTGGCTGCAGAGGTCCGCAAAGGGCCACAGGAGGCTGAGGGGGAACACAGGGGGCTGCAGGGCCCACAGGGGACCCACAATATGCATGTGGGGTCATAAGGGGCCATGGGGTCCACAGGGGCCATATATGAACCACTAGGGCCACAGGGATTTACGGGGCCACAGGGGATCAATGGGGGCCACAAAAGACCAGTGTGGTGCCACAGAGTATCCACAGGAGGCCCACAGGGGCCCGTGGGGGCAAGCAAGGACCCATGGGGGGGAATTGGAGGGCCATGGGTGCCACAAGGTGGCCATGGGAGCCACAGAGGACATACAGGGGCCTCAGGGGACCCGTGGGAGGTCTGCAGGGGCTGCGGGAGGTCCATTGGAGCCCCTCAGTGGCTAGATGCCTCTGTGCCTTGCACTGGTTCTGTCCACACTCTAGAACAAGTTCTTAAGCTTATCATGTTGGATCCACCCTGAGGTACTTATTAGAAATGAAACATGAATTTTGGATACCACCACCAGAAGCGCATATACTAAGCTGTTTAGATGTAGGTTTCTAGGTATCCAGATTCAGTTTTGGTATCTTGCTACTTCTGGCCCCTGCACTAGGCAATCACTTTGTAGCAACTAAAAGTGAGAACCCATAGCTTTAACCAGAAATCATAACCAACCAAACCAATAGCTAATACCAAATTGTTACCTAAAAATGGGCAAATAAAAAGAATACAAATCACCAAGAGAAGGTTTGTTAGTTTTAGCCTGGGGCAAGCACTTATAGCAAGTCCATGACCTATTATGAGTAAAAGCTAAATTACTTTTTTTCATGCAAACTTTAATACTTAAAATGTACTGTTTTAAATTTATGATAGAAAAGGTGTTAGTTTGGCCTGTATAATGTATATTTTCATTAACTGTTTGTATACTGAGGAGATACACATACAGCATAAAAATAAATGCATAGCAACAGTGCCATACGGAAGGAAAAACAAAATGTATTTCTATCCATGGGACAAAACTGGTGAATTGTGATTAACTAGAAGGAACAAAATGCCAAAGTTAGATCAACAAGTTGGAGGATGAAAACTATATTTAATTAATGCAGAGATAATTACCAAGTCACAGATAATTGATTATAGCTGGAGAGAGAAGTCAGTGTTTTAGTCTTTCAGTATAGTGGTGATCCCTGCTTCAGTGACCCCTGGCCTTCAGAAATGGTTCATGATGTACACTGATGCCTTCGCTTAGTACATTGGTGAAATGCTAAGCCATGAGAATAACCAAGGAGAACACCTATAAGCTACTGAGTCAAGAACACAAATGGCTATTGTTTGGAATTGTCTGGCCATGGTATGATGCTCTATTTGTTATTCAAACGTAAATGTTCACTAAGACATGCCATACTTATGACTCCTAAAACTGTTGGGTGTTCTTGTAATCCAAAAATTGTACTGGGCTGAACGTTTACCTAGGTAGGATGGATGTGTCCTGGATCTTGGTCACTGGACTGCATTAACTCAGCTATTCTGATACATTCTCAAACATTTTCCGATCAATCCAGCTATCCAAGGAGATGATCCAGGCAATGCTGGCTAAAATAAATTATGTTATAGAGGTGCTTGTATCCTTCTCCAAAGTTTCATAACATTGTGGATTGATGGTAATATGTGAATAATGTACATGTGTTGCTTACCATTGGTATTTAAGTTATGATTATTTTTACTCAGTTGCAAGGTGCTGTGGAGCGAAGTCTGTATACATGATCCAATTCCCAAGAGTTAGAGTTTGAATGGCTGAAGATTGTTTTGCTCATGACCATCATCTTTCTGACGGGCAGACAGCTTCCTCCTTATGGACACGTCCCCAAATACAAGTACATTTTATTTATTTTGTTAACTCCTTTGCTCAAAAAGGTTAGCTCTCTATGTCGGATTTAAGCTTTGACTATATTCCTTGAACTCTGTGTTCTTGAACTACCCATATCTAGTGGTTTCCCTGAGCACTACAACTGATCTCTGCAAGATCTTGGTGCTCCCTGTTATAACAGGTAGCATTGAGCAATGTTGGATACTATGGATAGAATTTGTTTATATGCTGTCATTGGGATAGATATTCAGAATGGAGAAAAAAAGAACTCCAGTTGAACAGAAGATGGGTCCCATTAGTTTCTGCAATGCTGACCCTTGGACTCCAACAAAGCATAATTCAAAGACAAAAGTTACTGCAATCTGCAAAGTGAAAGCACCTTCATTCCTGGGTGAATAAATTGTGCTCTTTCCCATTGCCATTTCAAATGTTAGATTTTTAGTATTTGGGTAGATTTTAACACTTTGTTCCAAGGATTGCCTTCAAATTTTAGATTTTAAGATTAAGTTAGATTGATTATAATGGGTTAGACTGATAAATCTGTGTACATCAGCTTAACTTGGTTGTAAAACTGAATAGATGTCAATATTGGGTTATATTGGTAGCTTTGTATTACATTTTAGCATATGGTTGAATTTGTAGCATTGGGTTACATTTATAACATTTGGTTTATCAGTTATATTCGTTTATTTTGTTGGTCTTGTGATATGAAAGTTTAATTGTTTACATATTAACACTTGATTTGATTGTTTGAACTATATATTTATATTAGGTGTCTAGCATTTGATGAGACTGTTCTCCTTGGTAGATATTTGGATGGGTGGCATTTGGTTAGATTCTTTTGATTGGGTTAGATGCTTATATTCAGTGTGTGGCATTTAGTTAGATTCTTCTCATTGGGTTAAATGCTTATAAAGGGTGTTCGGCATTTGGTTAGATGCTTATATTGGCCATTTGGTATTGGGTTAGATTCTTATCATTGGGTAATATGTTAATATTAGGTGTGTGGCATTTGGCTAGACTCTTCACATTGGGTTAGATGTTTATATTGGGTGTGCAGCCTTTGGTTAGATTCTTCTCATTGGGTTAGATGTTTATATTGGGTGTGTGGCACTTGGTTAGATACTTCGCAGCTGGATTAAATGCTTATATTGGGCGTGTGGCATTTGGTTAGATTCTACGCATTGGGTTAGATGGTTATACTGGGCATGTGGGTTTGGTTAGATGTTTCTCCCTGAGTTAAATATTTATACTGCATATGTGTCATTTGGTTAGATTCTTTGCATTGGGTTAGATGCTTATATTAGGTGTGCGTCATTTGTTTAGATTTTTTGCATTGGGTCAGATGTTTATATTAGGTGTGCTTCATTTGGTTAGATTCTTCACCTAGTTAGATGCTTATATTGTCCGTGTGGCATTTGGTTAGATTCTACGTATTGGTTTAGATGTTTATATTGGGTGTGTGGGCTTGGTTAGATTCTTCACTCTGGGTTAAATGCTTGTACTGGGATGGTGGCATTTGGTTAGATACTTTGCATTGGGTTAGATGTTTATATTCTGTGTGTGTCATTTGGTTAGATTCTTGACATTGGGTTACATGCTTATATTGGCTGTGTGGCATTTGGTTAGATTTTACTCATTGGGTTAGATGTTTATAATGGGTGTGTGGCATTTGGTTAGATTCTACGGAATGGGTTAGATGTTTATATTGGGTGTGTGGGAATGGTTCGATTCTGCGCAATGGGTTTGATTCTTATAGTGGAATGGTGGCATTTGGTTAGATTATTCGCATTGGGTTAGATGTTTATATTAGGTGTGTGTCATTTGGTTAGATTCTTTGCATTGGGTTAGATGTTCATATTAGGTGTTTGTCATTTAGTTAGATTCTTGACATTGGGTTAGATGCTTATATTGGCTGTGTGGCATTTGGTTGGATTTTACGCATTGGGTTAGATGTTTATAATGGGCGTGTGGGATTGGTTAGATTCTTCTCACTGGGTTAGATTCTTATACTGGAATGGTGGCATTTGGTTAGATTCTTCAAATTGGTTTAGATGTTTATATTAGGTGTGTGTCATTTGGTTAGATTCTTCGCATTGGGTTAGATGTTTATACAGTATGCAGTGTGTGGCATTTGGTTAGATTTTTCAGATTGGGTTATTGTTCATATTAGGTGTTCGTCATTTGTTTACATTTTTTGTATTGGGTTAGATGCTTTTATCGGGTGTGTGGCATTTGGTTAGATTATTTGCATTGGGTTAGATGTTCATATTAGGTGTGCATCATTTGGTTAGATTCTTCACATTGGGTTAGATGTTTATATTAGGTGTGCATCATTTGGTTAGATTTTTCGCATTGAGTTATATGCTTATATTGGCCGTGTGGCATTGGGTTAGATTCTTTGCATCTGGTTAGATGCTTGTATTGGCCGTGTGGCATTTGGTTAGATTCTATGAATTGGGTTCGATGTTTATATTGGGTGTGTGGGTTTTCGTTAGATTCGTCTCACTGAGTTAGATGCTTATAATGAGTGTGTGGCATTTGGTTAGATTTTTTTTGCATTGGGTTAGATGCTTATATTAGGTGTGTGTCATTTGGTAAGATTCTTCACATTGGGTTAGTTGCTTATATTGGCCGCGTGGCATTGGGTTAGATTCTTCGCATCAGGTTAGATGTTTACATTAGGTGAGCGTCATTTGGTTAGATTCTTTGCATTGGGGTAGATGTTTATATTAGGTGTGCGTAATTTTTTGCATTGGGCTAGATGCTTATATTGGGCCTGTGGCATTTCGTTAGATTCTTTGCATTTTGTTATATGTTCATATTAGGTGTGCGTCATTTGGTTAGATTCTCGTATTGGGTTAGATGCTTATATTGGCCGTGTGGCATTTGGTTAGATTCTACGCATTGGGTTAGATGTTTATATTAGGTGTGTGGGTTTGGTTAGATTCTTCTCACTGGGTTAGATGCTTATACTGGGTGTGTGTCATTTGGTTAGATTATTTGCATTGGGTTAGTTGTTTATATTAGGTGTGCATCATTTGTTTAGATTCTTTGCATTGGGTTAGATGTTCATATTAGGTGTACGTCATTTGTTTCGATTTTTTGCATTGGGTTAGATGCTTATATTGGCTGTGTGGCATTGGGTTAGATTATTCGCATCAGGTTAGATGTTTACATTAGGTGTGCGTCATTTGGTTAGATTCGTCGCATTTGTTTAGATGTTTATATTATGTGTGTGCCATTTGGTTAGATTCTTTGCATTTAGTTAGATGTTTACATTAGGTGTGCGTCATTTGGTTAGATTATTCGCATTGGGTTAGATGTTTATATTAGTTGTGTGTCATTTGGTTAGACTCCTCCAATTCGGTTAGATGCTTATATTGGCCTTGTGGCATTTGGTTCGATTATTTGCATTGGGTTAGATATTTATATTAGGTGTGCATCATTTGGTTAGAATTTTTTACATTGAGTTAGATGTTTATATTGGGTGTGTGGGTTTGGTTAGATTCTTCGCACTGGGTTAGATGCTTATACTGGGGATTTGACACTTGGTTAGATTCTTCGCATTGGGTTAGATGTTTATATTAGGTTTGTGTCATTTGTTTAGATTCTTCGCATTGGGTTAGATGTTTATATTAGGTGTGCATCATTTGGTTAGATTTTCGCATTAGGTTAGGTGCTTATATTGGCCTTGTGGCATTGGGTTAGATTCTTTGCATCTGGTTAGATGTTTACATTAGGTCTAGTATATATATATATATATATATATATATATATATAAAATCTATATATAAAAAAATTATAAATATATATAAATAAGTAAATACATATATATGGGTCTGTGTCTATATATTTATATATATATATATATATATTTATATATATATATATATATATATATATATATATATAAGTATACATATATATATATATATATATATATATATATATATATATATGTGCGTGTGTGCATATATATGTGTGTGTGTATATATATACATACAGTATATATATATATATATATATATATATATATATATACAGAGGGGGCCGAGGGAGGCCATAGGGAGCCACGGATAGCCACGGATGGCCACAGGGGGCTGAGGGTGGCTGCAGAGGTCCGCAAAGGGCCACAGGAGGCTGAGGGGGAACACAGGGGGCTGCAGGGCCCACAGGGGACCCACAATATGCATGTGGGGTCATAAGGGGCCATGGGGTCCACAGGGGCCATATATGAACCACTAGGGCCACAGGGATTTACGGGGCCACAGGGGATCAATGGGGGCCACAAAAGACCAGTGTGGTGCCACAGAGTATCCACAGGAAGCCCACAGGGGCCCGTGGGGGCAAGCAAGGACCCATGGGGGGGAATTGGAGGGCCATGGGTGCCACAAGGTGGCCATGGGAGCCACAGAGGACATACAGGGGCCTCAGGGGACCCGTGGGAGGTCTGCAGGGGCTGCGGGAGGTCCATTGGAGCCCCTCAGTGGCTAGATGCCTCTGTGCCTTGCACTGGTTCTGTCCACACTCTAGAACAAGTTCTTAAGCTTATCATGTTGGATCCACCCTGAGGTACTTATTAGAAATGAAACATGAATTTTGGATACCACCACCAGAAGCGCATATACTAAGCTGTTTAGATGTAGGTTTCTAGGTATCCAGATTCAGTTTTATTATCTTGCTACTTCTGGCCCCTGCACAAGGCAATCACTTTGTAGCAACTAAAAGTGAGAACCCATAGCTTTAACCAGAAATCATAACCAACCAAACCAATAGCTAATACCAAATTGTTACCTAAAAATGGGCAAATAAAAAGAATACAAATCACCAAGAGAAGGTTTGTTAGTTTTAGCCTGGGGCAAGCACTTATAGCAAGTCCATGACCTATTATGAGTAAAAGCTAAATTACTTTTTTTCATGCAAACTTTAATACTTAAAATGTACTGTTTTAAATTTATGATAGAAAAGGTGTTAGTTTGGCCTGTATAATGTATATTTTCATTAACTGTTTGTATACTGAGGAGATACACATACAGTATAAAAATAAATGCATAGCAACAGTGCCATACGGAAGGAAAAACAAAATGTATTTCTATCCATGGGACAAAACTGGTGAATTGTGATTAACTAGAAGGAACAAAATGCCAAAGTTAGATCAACAAGTTGGAGGATGAAAACTATATTTAATTAATGCAGAGAAAATTACCAAGTCACAGATAATTGATTATAGCTGGAGAGAGAAGTCAGTGTTTTAGTCTTTCAGTATAGTGGTGATCCCTGCTTCAGTGACCCCTGGCCTTCAGAAATGGTTCATGATGCACACTGATGCCTTCGCTTAGTACATTGGTGAAATGCTAAGCCATGAGAATAACCAAGGAGAACACCTATAAGCTACTGAGTCAAGAACACAAATGGCTATTGTTTGGAATTGTCTGGCCATGGTATGATGCTCTATTTGTTATTCAAACGTAAATGTTCACTAAGACATGCCATACTTATGACTCCTAAAACTGTTGGGTGTTCTTGTAATCTAAAAATTGTACTGGGCTGAACGTTTACCTAGGTAAGATGGATGTGTCCTGGATCTTGGTCACTGGACTGCATTAACTCAGCTATTCTGATACATTCTCAAACATTTTCCGATCAATCCAGCTATCCAAGGAGATGATCCAGGCAATGCTGGCTAAAATAAATTATGTTATAGAGGTGCTTGTATCCTTCTCCAAAGTTTCATAACATTGTGGATTGATGGTAATATGTGAATAATGTACATGTGTTGCTTACCATTGGTATTTAAGTTATGATTATTTTTACTCAGTTGCAAGGTGCTGTGGAGCGAAGTCTGTATACATTATCCAATTCCCAAGAGTTAGAGTTTGAATGGCTGAAGATCGTTTTGCTCATGACCATCATCTTTCTGACGGGCAGACAGCTTCCTCCTTATGGACACGTCCCCAAATACAAGTACATTTTATTTATTTTGTTAACTCCTTTGCTCAAAAAGGTTAGCTCTCTATGTCGGATGTAAGCTTTGACTATATTCCTTGAACTCTGTGTTCTTGAATCTTGCAGGTGTTCCATTTACAACTTCTGACTACTAGATATCCAAACTACCCATATCTAGTGGTTTCCCTAAGCACTACAACTGATCTCTGCAAGATCTTGGTGCTCCCTGTTATAACAGGTAGCATTGAGCAATGTTGGATACTATGGATAGAATTTGTTTATATGCTGTCATTGGGATAGATATTCAGAATGGAGAAAAAAAGAACTCCAGTTGAACAGAAGATGGGTCCCATTAGTTTCTGCGATGCTGACCCTTGGACTCCAACAAAGCATAATTCAAAGACAAAAGTTACTGCAATCTGCAAAGTGAAAGCACCTTCATTCCTGGGTGAATAAATTGTGCTCTTTCCCATTGCCATTTCAAATGTTAGATTTTTAGTATTTGGGTATATTTTAACACTTTGTTCCAAGGATTGCCTTCAAATTTTAGATTTTAAGATTAAGTTAGATTGATTATAATGGGTTAGACTGATACATCTGTGTACATCAGCTTAACTTGGTTGCAACATTTAGTAAAACTGAACAGATGTCAATATTGGGTTATATTGGTAGCTTTGTATTACATTTTAGCATATGGTTGAATTTGTAGCATTGGGTTACATTTATAACATTTGGTTTATCAGTTATATTCGTTTATTTTGTTGGTCTTGTGATATGAAAGTTTAATTGTTTACATATTAACACTTGATTTGATTGTTTGAACTATATATTTATATTAGGTGTCTAGCATTTGATGAGACTGTTCTCCTTGGTAGATATTTGGATGGGTGGCATTTGGTTAGATTATTTTCATTGGGTTAGATGCTTATATTCAGTGTGTGGCATTTAGTTAGATTCTTCTCATTGGGTTAAATGCTTATATAGGGTGTTCAGCATTTGGTTAGATGCTTATATTGGCCATTTGGTATTGGGTTAGATTCTTATCATTGGGTAATATGTTAATATTAGGTGTGTGGCAATTGGTTAGATTCTTCTCATTGGGTTAAATGCTTAAATTGGGTGTGTAGCATTTGGTTAGATGCTTATATTGGCCATTTGGCTAGACTCCTCACATTGGGTTAGATGTTTATATTGGGTGTGCAGCCTTTGGTTAGATTCTTCTCATTGGGTTAGATGTTTATATTGGGTGTGTGGCACTTGGTTAGATACTTTGCAGCTGGATTAAATGCTTATATTGGGCGTGTGGCATTTGGTTAGATTCTACGCATTGGGTTAGATGGTTATACTGGGCATGTGGGTTTGGTTAGATGTTTCTCCCTGAGTTAAATGTTTATACTGGGTGTGTGTCATTTGGTTAGATTCTTTGCATTGGGTTAGATGCATATATTAGGTGTGCGTCATTTGTTTAGATTTTTTGCATTGGGTCAGATGTTTATATTAGGTGTGCTTCATTTGGTTAGATTCTTCACCTAGTTAGATGCTTATATTGTCCGTGTGGCATTTGGTTAGATTCTACGTATTGGTTTAGATGTTTATATTGGGTGTGTGGGCTTGGTTAGATTCTTCACTCTGGGTTAAATGCTTGTACTGGGATGGTGGCATTTGGTTAGATACTTTGCATTGGGTTAGATGTTCATATTAGGTGTGTGTCATTTGGTTAGATTCTTGACATTGGGTTACATGCTTATATTGGCTGTGTGGCATTTGGTTAGATTTTTCTCATTGGGTTAGATGTTTATAATGGGTGTGTGGCATTTGGTTAGATTCTACGGAATGGGTTAGATGTTTATATTGGGTGTGTGGGATTGGTTAGATTCTGCGCGCTGGGTTTGATTCTTATATTGGAATGGTGGCATTTGGTTAGATTATTCGCATTGGGTTAGATGTTTATATTAGGTGTGTTATTTGGTTAGATTCTTTGCATTGGATTAGATGTTCATATTAGGTGTGTGTCATTTAGTTAGATTCTTGACATTGGGTTAGATGCTTATATTGGCTGTGTGGCATTTGGTTTGATTTTACGCATTGGGTTAGATGTTTATAATGGGCGTGTGGGATTGGTTAGATTCTTCTCACTGGGTTAGATTCTTATACTGGAATGGTGGCATTTGGTTAGATTTTTCAAATTGGTTTAGATGTTTATATTAGGTGTGTGTCATTTGGTTAGATTCTTCGCATTGGGTTAGATGTTTATATTGGGTGTGTGGCATTTGGTTAGATTTTTCAGATTGGGTTAATGTTCATATTAGGTGTTCGTCATTTGTTTACATTTTTTGCATTGGGTTAGATGCTTATATTGGGTGTGTGGCATTTGGTTAGATTATTTGCATTGGGTTAGATGTTCATATTAGGTGTGCATCATTTGTTTAGATTTTTTGCATTGGGTTAGATGTTCATATTAGGTGTGCGTCATTTGGTTAGATTTTTCGCATTGAGTTATATGCTTATATTGGCCGTGTGGCATTGGGTTAGATTCTTTGCATCTGGTTAGATGCTTGTATTGGCCGTGTGGCATTTGGTTAGATTCTATGAATTGGGTTCGATGTTTATATTGGGTGTGTGGGTTTTCGTTAGATTCGTCTCACTGAGTTAGATGCTTATACTGAGTGTGTGGCATTTGGTTAGATTTTTTTTGCATTGGGTTAGATGCTTATATCAGGTGTGTGTCATTTGATAAGATTCTTCACATTGGGTTAGTTGCTTATATTGGCCGTGTGGCATTGGGTAAGATTCTTCGCATCAGGTTAGATGTTTACATTAGGTGTGCGTCATTTGGTTAGATTCTTCGCATTGGGTTAGATGTTTATATAAGATGTGTGTCATTTGGTTAGATTCTTCGTATTGGGTCAGATGTTTATATTAGGTGTGCTTCATTTGGTTAGATTCTTCACCTAGTTAGATGCTTATATTGTCCGTGTGGCATTTGGTTAGATTCTACGTATTGGTTTAGATGTTTATATTGGGTGTGTGGGCTTGGTTAGATTCTTCACTCTGGGTTAAATGCTTGTACTGGGATGGTGGCATTTGGTTAGATACTTTGCATTGGGTTAGATGTTCATATTAGGTGTGTGTCATTTGGTTAGATTCTTGACATTGGGTTACATGCTTATATTGGCTGTGTGGCATTTGGTTAGATTTTTCTCATTGGGTTAGATGTTTATAATGGGTGTGTGGAATTTGGTTAGATTCTACGGAATGGGTTAGATGTTTATATTGGGTGTGTGGGATTGGTTAGATTCTGCGCGCTGGGTTTGATTCTTATATTGGAATGGTGGCATTTGGTTAGATTATTCGCATTGGGTTAGATGTTTATATTAGGTGTGTTATTTGGTTAGATTCTTTGCATTGGGTTAGATGTTCATATTAGGTGTGTGTCATTTAGTTAGATTCTTGACATTGGGTTAGATGCTTATATTGGCTGTGTGGCATTTGGTTTGATTTTACGCATTGGGTTAGATGTTTATAATGGGCGTGTGGGATTGGTTAGATTCTTCTCACTGGGTTAGATTCTTATACTGGAATGGTGGCATTTGGTTAGATTCTTCAAATTGGTTTAGATGTTTATATTAGGTGTGTGTCATTTGGTTAGATTCTTCGCATTGGGTTAGATGTTTATATTGGGTGTGTGGCATTTGGTTAGATTTTTCAGATTGGGTTAATGTTCATATTAGGTGTTCGTCATTTGTTTACATTTTTTGCATTGGGTTAGATGCTTATATTGGGTGTGTGGCATTTGGTTAGATTATTTGCATTGGGTTAGATGTTCATATTAGGTGTGCGTCAATTGGTTAGATTCTTCACATTGGGTTAGATGTTTATATTAGGTGTGCATCATTTGGTTAGATTTTTCGCATTGAGTTATATGCTTATATTGGCCGTGTGGCATTGGGTTAGATTCTTTGCATCTGGTTAGATGCTTGTATTGGCCGTGTGGCATTTGGTTAGATTCTATGAATTGGGTTCGATGTTTATATTGGGTGTGTGGGTTTTCGTTAGATTCGTCTCACTGAGTTAGATGCTTATACTGAGTGTGTGGCATTTGGTTAGATTTTTTTTGCATTGGGTTAGATGCTTATATCAGGTGTGTGTCATTTGATAAGATTCTTCACATTGGGTTAGTTGCTTATATTAGCCGTGTGGCATTGGGTAAGATTCTTCGCATCAGGTTAGATGTTTACATTAGGTGTGCGCCATTTGGTTAGATTCTTCGCATTGGGTTAGATGTTTATATAAGATGTGTGTCATTTGGTTAGATTCTTCGTATTGGGTTAGATGTTTATATTAGGTGTGCGTCATTTGTTTAGATTTTTTGCATTGGGTTAGATGTTTATATTAGGTGTGCGTCATTTGTTTAGATTTTTTGCATTGGGTCAGATGTTTATATTAGGTGTGCTTCATTTGGTTAGATTCTTCACCTAGTTAGATGCTTATATTGTCCGTGTGGCATTTGGTTAGATTCTACGTATTGGTTTAGATGTTTATATTGGGTGTGTGGGCTTGGTTAGATTCTTCACTCTGGGTTAAATGCTTGTACTGGGATGGTGGCATTTGGTTAGATACTTTGCATTGGGTTAGATGTTCATATTAGGTGTGTGTCATTTGGTTAGATTCTTGACATTGGGTTACATGCTTATATTGGCTGTGTGGCATTTGGTTAGATTTTTCTCATTGGGTTAGATGTTTATAATGGGTGTGTGGCATTTGGTTAGATTCTACGGAATGGGTTAGATATTTATATTGGGTGTGTGGGATTGGTTAGATTCTGCGCGCTGGGTTTACATAGTTACATAGTTACATAGTTACATAGTAATTAAGGTTGAAAAAAGACTTTCAGTCCATCAAGTTCAACCTGTTAAGATCTCCTCTGATCTGCAATATGCGGATTAGTTATTAATTAAATTATTGATTAAATAATTATTAATAGTATAGTATTGGAGAATGAATAAAGAGTTAGTCCATCAAGTTCAACCTTTTTAGATCTCTATTGATCTTTTTAATTTGGACTATTTATTATTATTGTTAATTGTTAATTATTGTTAATTGATCCAGAGGAAGGCAAACATAAAAAAAAAACCATTGAAACTTTGCCAATTGTCTCATAAGGGGGAAAAAAAGCAAAATTCCTTCCTGACCCCAGAAACTGGCGATCAAATTTCTCCCTGGATCAATATTCCTTTGCTAGTTATCTAGGATAGCCTTGAATGCCCTCTTTATTCAGAAATATATCTAACCCCTTTTTGAAGTTGTCTATCGAATTCGCTGTCACCACCTACTTTGGTAGAGAATTCCACAGTTTAACCACCCTAACTGTGAAGAACCCTTTTCTTTGTTTAAGGTGAAATCTTTTTTCCTCTAACCTCAACGGATGTCCTCTTGTCAGTTGAAAATCTCTTGCTACAAAAAGCTCACTTGACAAAGCCTTATATGGACCCTGGATGTATTTAAATAACGTAATCATATCTCCTCTTAGACGCCTTTTTTCTAGCGAAAATAAGTTTAATTTTGCTAGTCTTTCTTCATAACTTAGCCCCTCCATTCCCCTTATTACTTTTGTAGCCCTCCTCTGTACTTTTTCCAGCTCTAAGATGTCTTTTTTGTGAGGTGGTGCCCAAAATTGTACTCCATATTCCAAATGAGGGCGTACTAGAGATTTGTATAGTGGCAGAATTATATCTTCTTCCCTGGCTTCTATACCCTTCCTAATACATGCTAATATTTTATTTGCCTTTGCAGCCGCTGCTTGGCTTTGAGCGCTGTTACCTAGGTGGTTGTCCACTAGTACTCCCAAATCCCTTTCAATATCTGATACCCCTAGATTTGCTCCATTAAGATTATAGATTGCTTGGCTATTTTTCCTTCCCAAATGCATAACCTTACATTTATTTGTATTAAATCTCATCTGCCATTTAGCCGCCCATTTCTCTAATTTATGCAAATCCTTTTGTAGGGAAAGTACATCATTATCTGATTTTATTACCTTGCACAACTTAGTGTCATCAGCAAAAATGGAGACACTACATTCGAGTCCTACTTCAATGTCATTAATAAATATGTTAAAAAGGAGAGGACCCAATACTGAGCCCTGAGGAACCCCACTTATCACATTAGACCAATCGGAGTATGTTCCATTTACAACAACCCTTTGCTTCCTGTCTTTTAGCCAGCTCTCGATCCATGAGCAGATATTTACTGCAATTCCTGTATCCCTTAGTTTGCTCACTAGTCTTCTATGTGGCACTGTATCAAATGCCTTTGAAAAATCTAAAAAGACTACATCCACTGAGTTGCCCTGATCCAAGTTCCTACTAACCTCCTCATAAAAACTAATTAGATTGGTCTGACACGACCTTTCCTTCATAAATCCATGTTGACTGCTACCTATGATCCTGTTCAAATAGACATATTCTTGTATTCTGTCCCTTATTAACCCTTCTAAAAGCTTCCCAACTACAGAAGTGAGGCTCACTGGTCTATAATTCCCCGGATTTGCTCTAGATCCCTTCTTAAATATAGGTATCACCTCTGCTTTTCTCCAGTCATCTGGTAGAGACCCTGTAGTGAGCGAGTCTTTAAAGATTAGATATAATGGTTTGGCTATTACAGAACCCAGCTCCCTCAGTACCCTTGGATGTATTCCATCAGGACCTGGGGCTTTATTAACATTTATTTTCTCCAACCTCTTTTGTATTTCTTCCTGCGTTAACCAATTATTTAGTGAAGGTAGTGTAGCCCCATTATGTTGCAGTGTCCCAACCACTGGTACCTCCCTTGTGTAAACCGAAGAAAAGAACCTATTTAGCTCATCTGCCTTTTCCTGGTCACTAATTATCAGATGGCCTGTGTCACATTGTAATGGTCCTATCGATTCCTTCCTGGCCTTCTTCCCATTAATATATTTATAAAATATTTTAGGGTTAGTCTTACTTTCCATTGCAACTGACTTCTCATTTTCTATTTTAGGCAGTCTAATAGCCCTTTTGCAAGCCTTGTTGATTTCCTTATAGTCACATAAAGATGCCTCTGTTCCCTCCTTCTTGTATAATTTAAATGCATACTTCTTTTTCCTCATCATGATCTTTAAGTCATTGTTAAGCCACATGGGATGTGATTTACTCCTATTTATTTTATTTCCACATGGTACATGCTGATGAGTATGTTTATTTAGTAAGGATTTGAATGTTGTCCATTTATTTTCAGTATTCTTCCCTGTAAGTTCTTTGTCCCAGTCTATATGTTGTATTGCTGCCCGTAGCCCATTAAAGTTAGCCCTTTTAAAATTTAGAGTTTTTGTTGGCCCCTTACAACTCTGTTTTTTGTATTCAATCTCAAATGAGACTGTGTTGTGATCACTGTTCCCCAAGGGTTCCCCTATTTTTACATTTGATATTATATCAATATTACTTGTGATGACTAAATCCAAGATGGCCCCATTTCTAGTAGGTTCTTGTATTACCTGGGCTAGATAATGATCCCTGAGTGTACTCAAGAACCTGCTCCCCTTAGCTGAGCTGCTGGTCTCGTTTATCCAGTTTATATCAGGGTAATTAAAGTCTCCCATTATTAGAACTTGCCCATGCTTAGCTGCATTTCCAATCTGTAACAATAATTGTATTTCCTCACTTTCAGCTATATTTGGGGGTTTATAGCATACTCCCACCAATATGCATTTAGAATTAGCTCCTCCACTATTTAGCTCAACCCACAAGGATTCAATGATGCCGTTAGTGCCAGCATAAATATCTTCTCTAACTATAGGCTTAAATTCAGGCTTAACATAAAGACAGATCCCTCCTCCTCTTTTACCATTGCCCCTATCTTTCCTAAATAGGTTATAACCATCCAGATTAACAGTCCAGTCATGAGATTCATCCCACCATGTTTCCGTAATGCCTATTAAGCCCCATTTTTCTTGTACTGCTAATATTTCTAGCTCATCCATTTTCCCAGGCAAACTTCTTGCGTTTGCAATCATACACTTTATGTTGCTATGGCTCTGCTGATGTGAAGTGCCTGCCACTGTATTTGAGGCCCCTATTAATATCTCCCTACTTTCTATTGTAACCCTCCCCCCTTCTCCTCCCCCATGGGTAAATAATTCATCCCTTTCCCTCTCTACCCTATTTACCCCAATACTTCTATATAGTCCCTCCCCCCCACCTACAAGTTTAAAAACTCCCCCAGCCGTTCTACCATCCTATTCCCTAGCACAAAAGCGCCCTCATCATTAAGGTGCAATCCATCCCTGCTATAGAGATTGTACCCAAGTGAGAAGTCAGCCCAGTGCTCTAAAAACCCAAAACCCTCTGCACTGCACCACTTTTTTAGCCACGCATTAACCTCCCTAAGCTCCTTCTGCCTCCCTGGGCTAGCACGTGGCACTGGTAGTATCTCAGAAAATACTACCTTGGAGGTCCTTGCTTTAAGCTTATTCCCTAATTCTCTAAAATCATTCTTTAGGACGCTCCATCTTCCACTAACTTTGTCATTGGTACCAATGTGTACCAAGACCGCCGGTTCATTACCAGCCCCTCCCAATAATTTATCCACCCGATCCACAACATGCCGAACCCGAGCACCCGGGAGACAGCAAACTGTTCGATTGCTGGGATCTGGGTGACAAATTACCCTGTCTACCTTCCTAATAATAGAGTCCCCTACCACCAAAACATGTCTGTTGCTCTGCCTATTCTGCCCTCCCTCTTCTCCAGTAGAGCTGTTCGCCCGGCTGTTAGAGGGAACAGCTCTATCTGGCATTGCCATTCCTGAATGGACATCGCCAACAGTTTCACTCAATCTGGCAAATCTGTTGGTGTTTGACAACTCAGAACTGGCCTGCCTCCTCCTGTTCCCCCTGCTTCCCCTTGTAACTGTAACCCAGCTACCTCCCTGGCCATCCTCCCTAGCCCCAGCTCCTCCCTCCATACTAGGCCGAGCTAAACTGTGCTCCGTGAGCACCAATTCCCTTTCCAGTGGAGCAATATCACTAAGTGCTGCAATTCTCCTCTCCAGATCTTCAATTTGAGCTTCCAAAGAGGCAACATGCTCACACCTGTCACAGAGGTATGGACCCTGGATCATATGTTCCAGTAGTGCATACATTTGACAGGATGTACACTGAATAAGGTTGCCACTGGACTGACTCCTCTACGAAATTTCAGTGGGAAAAATAAAGAATATAATATAATATATTTATATAAAGTTTTCCTCCTTTGCACTATAAATCTGCCCTCCCTTTTCTTTGAAGGCCCTCCTTTTATTTAAACTCCTAGGCTTTTACTAGAATTGCACTTGATACTGAAAATGTTCGCAAGCTCACAAGTTCCCCTTCTCCGGTTTCTATTAACTTCTGCCTTCTCGCCTGGGCACAATTAGTGCACTCTGCAATTTATCAGCCTTTACTTGTAAGGTAAATCCACTTGTAAACTTATATTTTTAGGTTTGATTCTTATATTGGAATGGTGGCATTTGGTTAGATTATTCACATTGGGTTAGATGTTTATATTAGGTGTGTTATTTGGTTAGATTCTTTGCATTGGGTTAGATGTTCATATTAGGTGTGTGTCATTTAGTTAGATTCTTGACATTGGGTTAGATGCTTATATTGGCTGTGTGGCATTTGGTTTGATTTTACGCATTGGGTTAGATGTTTATAATGGGCGTGTGGGATTGGTTAGATTCTTCTCACTGGGTTAGATTCTTATACTGGAATGGTGGCATTTGGTTAGATTCTTCAAATTGGTTTAGATGTTTATATTAGGTGTGTGTCATTTGGTTAGATTCTTCGCATTGGGTTAGATGTTTATATTGGGTGTGTGGCATTTGGTTAGATTTTTCAGATTGGGTTAATGTTCATATTAGGTGTTCGTCATTTGTTTACATTTTTTGCATTGGGTTAGATGCTTATATTGGGTGTGTGGCATTTGGTTAGATTATTTGCATTGGGTTAGATGTTCATATTAGGTGTGCATCATTTGTTTAGATTTTTTGCATTGGGTTAGATGTTCATATTAGGTGTGCGTCATTTGGTTAGATTCTTCACATTGGGTTAGATGTTTATATTAGGTGTGCATCATTTGGTTAGATTTTTCGCATTGAGTTATATGCTTATATTGGCCGTGTGGCATTGGGTTAGATTCTTTGCATCTGGTTAGATGCTTGTATTGGCCGTGTGGCATTTGGTTAGATTCTATGAATTGGGTTCGATGTTTATATTGGGTGTGTGGGTTTTCGTTAGATTCGTCTCACTGAGTTAGATGCTTATACTGAGTGTGTGGCATTTGGTTAGATTTTTTTTGCATTGGGTTAGATGCTTATATCAGGTGTGTGTCATTTGATAAGATTGTTCACATTGGGTTAGTTGCTTATATTGGACGTGTGGCATTGGGTAAGATTCTTCGCATCAGGTTAGATGTTTACATTAGGTGTGCGTCATTTGGTTAGATTCTTCGCATTGGGTTAGATGTTTATATAAGATGTGTGTCATTTGGTTAGATTCTTCGTATTGGGTTAGATGTTTATATTAGGTGTGCATAATTTTTTGCATTGGGCTAGATGCTTATATTGGGCGTGTGGCATTTCGTTAGATTCTTTGCATTTTGTTATATGTTCATATTAGGTGTGCGTCATTTGGTTAGATTCTCGTATTAGGTTAGATGCTTATATTGGCCGTGTGGCATTTGGTTAGATTCAACGCATTGGGTTAGATGTTTATATTAGGTGTGTGGGTTTGGTTAGATTCTTCTCACTGGGTTAGATGCTTATACTGGGTGTGTGTCATTTGGTTAGATTATTTGCATTGGGTTAGTTGTTTATATTAGGTGTGCATCATTTGTTTAGATTCTTTGCATTGGGTTAGATGTTCATATTAGGTGTACGTCATTTGTTTCGATTTTTTTGCATTGTGTTAGATGCTTATATTGGCTGTGTGGCATTGGGTTAGATTATTCGCATCAGGTTAGATGTTTACATTAGGTGTCCGTCATTTGGTTAGATGTTTATATTATGTGTGTGCCATTTGGTTAGATTCTTTGCATTGGGTTAGTTGTTTATATTAGGTGTGCATCATTTGTTTAGATTCTTTGCATTGGGTTAGATGTTCATATTAGGTGTACGTCATTTGTTTCGATTTTTTGCATTGGGTTAGATGCTTATATTGGCTGTGTGGCATTGGGTTAGATTATTCGCATCAGGTTAGATGTTTACATTAGGTGTGCGTCATTTGGTTAGATTATTCGCATTGGGTTAGATGTTTATATTAGTTGTGTGTCATTTGGTTAGACTCCTCCAATTCGGTTAGATGCTTATATTGGCCGTGTGGCATTTGGTTCGATTATTTGCATTGGGTTAGATATTTATATTAGGTGTTCATCATTTGGTTAGAATTTTCGCATTGAGTTAGATGTTTATATTGGGTGTGTGGGTTTGGTTAGATTCTTCGCACTGGGTTAGATGCTTATACTGGGGATATGACACTTGGTTAGATTCTTCGCATTGGGTTAGATGTTTATATTAGGTTTGTGTCATTTGTTTAGATTCTTCGCATTGGGTTAGATGTTTATATTAGGTGTGCATCATTTGGTTAGATTTTCGCATTAGGTTAGGTGCTTATATTGGCCTTGTGGCATTGGGTTAGATTCTTTGCATCTGGTTAGATGTTAACATTAGGTGTGCGTCATTTGGTTAGATTATTCACATTGGGTTAGATGCTTATATTATGTGTGTGCCATTTGGTTAGATTCTTTGCATTTGGTTAGATGTTTACATTAGGTTTGCGTCATTTGGTTAGATTATTCGCATTGGGTTAGATGTTTATGTTAGGTGTGCGTCATTTGATTAAATGTTTTGCATTGGGTTAGATGCTTATATTGGGAGTGTGGTATTTGGTTAGATGCTTCGCATTGGGTTAGATGTTTATATTGGGTGTGTGGGTTTGGTTAGATTCTTCTCACTGAGTTAAATGACAGACACTGAGTAGAAACATCTGTTTAGATTTTTTGCATTGGTTTAGATGTTCATATTAGGTGTGCGTCATTTGGTAAGATTCTTCACATTGGATTAGATGCTTATATTGACCGTGTGGCATTGTGTTAGATTCTTCGCATTTGGTTAGATGTTTACATTAGGTGTGCGTCATTTGGTTAGATTTTTTCGCATTGGGTTAGATGTTTATATTAGGTGTGTGTCATTTGTTTAGACTCCTCGCATTGGGTTAGATGCTTATATTGGCCGTGTGGCATTGGGTTAGATTCTTCGCATCAGGTTAGATGTTTACATTAGGTGTGCGTCATTTGGTTAGATTCTTCGCATTGGGTTAGATGTTTATATAAGATGTGTGTCATTTGGTTAGATTCTTCGCATTGGGTTAGATGTTTATATTAGGTGTGCGTAATTTTTTGCATTGGGCTAGATGCTTATATTGGGCGTGTGGCATTTCGTTAGATTCTTTGCATTTTGTTATATGTTCATATTAGGTGTGCGTCATTTGGTTAGATTCTCGTATTGGGTTAGATGCTTATATTGGCCGTGTGGCATTTGGTTCGATTCTACGCATTGGGTTAGATGTTTATATTAGGTGTGTGGGTTTGGTTAGATTCTTCTCACTGGGTTAGATGCTTATACTGGGTGTGTGTCATTTGGTTAGATTATTTGCATTGGGTTAGTTGTTTATATTAGGTGTGCATCATTTGTTTAGATTCTTTGCATTGGGTTAGATGTTCATATTAGGTGTACGTCATTTGTTTCGTTTTTTTGCATTGGGTTAGATGCTTATATTGGCTGTGTGGCATTGGGTTAGATTATTCGCATCAGGTTAGATGTTTACATTAGGTGTGCGTCATTTGGTTAGATTCTTCGCATTTGGCTAGATGTTTATATTATGTGTGTGCCATTTGGTTAGATCCTTTGCATTTGGTTAGATGTTTACATTAGGTGTGCATCATTTGGTTAGATTATTCGCATTGGGTTAGATGTTTATATTAGTTGTGTGTCATTTGGTTAGACTCCTCCAATTCGGTTAGATGCTTATATTGGCTGTGTGGCATTTGGTTCGATTATTTGCATTGGGTTAGATATTTATATTAGGTGTGCATCATTTGGTTAGAATTTTCACATTGAGTTAGATGTTTATATTGGGTGTGTGGGTTTGGTTAGATTCTTCGCACTGGGTTAGATGCTTATACTGGGGATATGACACTTGGTTATATTCTTCTCATTGGGTTAGATGTTTATATTAGGTGTGTGTCATTTGGTTAGATTCTTCGTATTGGGTTAGATGTTTATATTAGGTTTGTGTCATTTGTTTAGATTCTTAGCATTGGGTTAGATGTTTATATTAGGTGTGCATCATTTGGTTAGATTTTCGCATTAGGTTAGGTGCTTATATTGGCCGTTTGGCATTGGGTTAGATTCTTTGCATCTGGTTAGATGTTTACATTAGGTATGCGTCATTTGGTTAGATTGTTCACATTGGGTTAGATGCTTATATTATGTGTGTGTCATTTGGTTAGACTCCTCGCATTGGGTTAGATGCTTATATTGGCCGTGTGGCATTTGGTTTGATTATTTGCATTTGGTTAGATATTTATATTAGGAGTGCATCATTTGGTTACAATTTTCACATTGGGTTAGATGGTTATATTGGGCGTGTGGCATTTGGTTAGGTTCTTCGCATTGGGTGTGTGGCAATTGATTAGATTCTTTGCATTGGGTTAGATGTTCATATTAGGAGTGCACCATTTGGTTGGATTCACCACATTGGGTTAGATGCTTCTATTGGCTGTGTGGCGTTTGGTTAGATTCTACGCATTAGGTTAGATGTTTATATTGGGTGTGTGGGTTGGGTTAGATTCTTCAAACTGGGTTAGATGCTTATACTGGGTATGTGGCATTTGGTTAGATTCTTCGCATTGGGTTAGTTGTTCATATTAGGTGTGCCTCATTTGGTAAGATTCTTCACATTGGATTAGATGCTTATATTGGCCGTGTGGCATTGGGTTAGATTCTTCGCGCCAGGTTAGATATTTACGTTAGGTGTGCGTCATGTGGTTAGATTCTTCGCATTTGGTTAGATGTTTATATTAGGTGTGCGTCATTTGTTTAGATTCTTCACATTGGGTTAGATGCTTATATTGGGTGTGTGGCATTTGGTTAGATTCTTTGCATTTTGTTATATGTTCAGATTAGGTTGCGTCATTTGGTTAGATTCTCACAATGGGTTAGATGCTTATATTGGCCGTGTGGCATTTGGTTAGATTCTACACATTGGGTTAGATGTTTATATTGGGTGTGTGGGTTTGTTTAGATGTTTCTCACTGGGTTAGATGCTTATACTGGGTGTACATCATTTGTTTTGATTTTTTGCATTGGGTTAGATGCTTATATTGGCTGTGTGGCATTTGGTTAGATTCTACGCATTAGGTTAGATGTTTATATTAGGTGTGTGGGTTTGGTTAGATTCTTCGCATTGGGTTAGATGTTTATATTAGGTGTGTGTCATTTGGTTAGATTCTTCACATTGGGTTAGATCATGTTTATATTAGGTGTGTGTCATTTGGTTAGATTCTTCGCATTAGGTTAGATGTTTACATTAGGTGTGCATCATTTGGTTAGATTTCTCGCATTGGGTTAGGTGCTTATATTGGCCGTCTGGCATTGGGTTAGATTCTTTGCATCTGGTTAGATGTTTACATTAGGTATGCATCATTTGGTTAGATTGTTCGCATTGGGTTAGATGCTTATATTGGGAGTGTGGCATTTGGTTAGATTCTTCGCATTGGGTTAGATGTTCATATTAGGTGTACGTAATTTGGTTAGATTCTTCACATTGGGTAAGATGCTTACATTGGCTGTGTGGCATTTGGTTAGATTCTACACATTGGTTTAGATGTTTATAATGGGTGTTTGGGATTGGTTAGATTCTGCGCACTGGGTTAGATTCTTATACTGGAATGAAGGCATTTGATTAGATTATTCGCATTGGGTTAGATGTTTATATTAGGTGTGTGTCATTTCGTTAGACTCCTCGCATTGGGTTAGATGCTTATATTGGCGTGTGACATTTGGTAGGATTCTTTGCATTTTGTTATATGTTCATATTACGTGTGCGTCATTTGGTTAGATTCTCACATTGGGTTAGATGCTTTTATTGGGTGTGCATCATTTGGTTAGAATTTTCACATTGGGTTGGATGGTTATATTGGGCGTGTGGCATTTGGTTAGATTCTTCACATTTGGTTAGATGCTTATATTGGCTGTGTGGCATTTGGTTAGATTCTACGCATTAGGTTAGATGTTTATATAGGGTGTGTGGGTTTGGTTAGATTCTTCGCATTGGATTAGATGTTCATATTAGGTGTGCGTCATTTGGTAAGATTCTTCATATTGGATTATATGCTTATATTGGCCGAGTGGCATTGGGTTAGATTCTTTGCATCAGGTTAGATGTTTACATTAGGTGTGCGTCATTTGGTTAGATGTTTATATTAGGTGTGTGTCACTTGGTTAGATTCTTCACATTGGGTTAGATGCTTATATTGGGGGTGTGGCATTTGGTTCGATTCTTTGCATTTTGTTATATGTTCATATTAGGTGTGCGCAATTTGGTTAGATTCTCACATTGGGTTAGATACTTATATTGGCCGTGTGGCATTTGGTTAGATTCTATGCATTGGGTTAGATGTTTCTATTGGGTGTGTGGGTTTGGTTAGATGTATATACTGGGTGTGTGTCATTTGATTAGATTCTTTGCATTGGGTTAGATGTTTATATTAGGTGTGTGTCATTTGGTTCGATTCTTCACATTGTGTTAGATGCTTATATTGGCCGTGTGGCATTTGGTTAGATTCTACGCATTGGGTTAGATGTTTATATTGGGTGTGTGGGTTTGGTGAGATTATTCTCAGTGGGTTAGATGCTTATACTGGGTGTGTGGCATTTGGTTAGATTCTTCGCCATTGGTTTAGATGTTTATATTAGTTGTGTGTCCTTTGGTTAGATTCTTCATATTGGGCTAGATGCTTATATTGGCCATGAGGCATTTGGTTAGATTGTTCGCATTCAGTTAGATGTTTATAATAGGTATGCGTCATTTGGTTAGATTCTACGCATTGGGTTAGATGTTTATATTGGGTGTGTGGATCTGGTTGGATTCTTTGCATTGGGTTAGATGTTTATATTAGGTGTGTGCCATTTGGTTAGATTCTTCACATTGGGTTAGATGTTTATATTAGGTGTGTGCCATTTGGTTAGATTCTTCACATTGGGTTAGATGTTTATATTAGGTGTGTGCCATTTGGTTAGATTCTTCACACTGGTTTAGATGTTTATATTTGTTGTTAGATTGTAACATTGGGATATATGGTTATTGGTTTACTTGTGTACTATTTGTTATATTGGCTTAGATGGTGGCAATGAAGCAGTTTTTAGCAGTGAGGTAGATGGAATTATTTAGTTGAGTAATACTTGTAGTACTATATCAGAATGTAGCATCGTGTTAGGTTGTAGCTCTGAGTTACATTGGTAGTAGTAGATTAAGAGGTAACATTATATGGTGGCATGGTACCAGACTGGTAGAGATGGTCTGGTTACATTGAAGTTTCCCTGTTTTTAATATTAAAATAAACTACCTAAGTTTGTTTGCATCTAAACAGCATTTTATTACCAAGCGCTTAAACGTTCTGTTTTCACTTATTTACATCTTCCAAACAGTCTCTGCAAGGGTCTGCCCTTACATCTCATGCATACAATGTTTCTATTGGTACAAGATGTGCTAGCCATTGACAGGCTGTGTCTAATTTTTTTCTTTTTCTTGCAGGTAACTTAAATTAGTGCAGAGTGCAAGAGGCCATAGAGATGATATCATTATTAGATAATGCACACAACTAAAGTCTTGAATTTGTGCCACAGGCCGCAGCTCCATTTCAGTACAAAATATGCTTGAAATGCACAAAAATAAAGAAACACACACACACAAAGTAAAGTTTATGGTTTTATTTGTCAGGAACATTTCATGCAATTCAGTAAATATTTCTTTATTTATGAATTTACAGTATAGTTATATTTCCCAAAATACAGTAATTTTTTGAAACACAACTTAGCTTTGTCTTCAGAATCACAAAGTGCCCTGCTATCCTATACTTAAAATATACTTTTTTGAGGAAAATATTTTTAGAATATATAAAATATAGCAGATTTATTTCCTTTTTTTAATGCTGCAGTGGAATCTACCATTTCGGTTTCTATTAATCAGTTTGGGTTGAGAGTCTGAACACTAAGAAAACTTGGGAATGTAGAAGCTAAAACTGCCAGTGCGTTCATAAGATCATTGTAATGGTGGTAGAATATAAATAAGCAATAAATTGTACAAGGGAGATACATGACAGGAAAAGGAATAAGGAAGCTACATTTTATTTAAACTTTGCACTGACATTTTTTAAATAATTCTCACACCAATACCAATTGAGAGATTACAGAACAACAATTCCCATATACTTATTTGCACTTTATGATGCAGTGATGTATTTTGGATTTATATTGGGGTCAGTCCATTGAAATGCATACTGACCTCTTTACCCATAACCCACCACTTTTTCCATTTCTATTGGTTGATCCCTGTAAATTTTATTGGAAAAATAGAAAGAAAATAGACACTTCAAAAATGTTTTTCCTTTGGAGACCACATACACAGCGACAGATGAATACACACAAATCCATAAAAAATATGTATACAAGCAGACTTAAAGGGACAGTCACCCCCGCAAAAAGGTAATTTCTTCTTAAAGGATATAGAAGGTTACTAGGTATATACTATCCCTGTGTGTCTCTTTACTTTTATGTACTTTATTTTCTTATAAGCTCTGTTTTATTGCCTCGCAACAAACAAATAGTCCTTATGTGGGTCTGCCCTCTGCAGCTCATGAAAACAGACTCTGTAGGACTGGATGTGCTATGTCTCATACTAACCAATCTCTCTGCATCATGCCGCTGAGACTTAGTCACTGATAGGCTAGAACAATACACTGCACATCTAACCCTAGTCTGTGCCTGCATTAACTGCAGAGCTCACTCCAGCACTGAATTTGTTTAAAAAAAAACAATGGTGAGTACAAGATTTTTAGGAGAGGGAGGGTACTTTCCTGGGTTCCAGTCTTCTTACCTCTCTAGTTTTGTCCAGTCACAAAGTCCTTCCAATATCCAACTACAACCATCTGAAAAGACAGAAGAGAAACATTCTATTGCACTAGACTTAAGAATGTAGAGCCATGTTTACTAAAGGGTTGAAGTTTCTAAGATTCCATTACAAGATCTCATAACTTCCTTTCACTTAAAGCTGCACACAGATGAAATGTTTTCAGGGGAAAATTCAAGTAACACAAAATGGAACTCTAGAGTTCCACAGAAAATAATTTAAAAGATGTTACCAAATGGGTAACTTACATATCAAGAATTATCCAACACTTTTTAGAACATCATGTCCTTAATGCATACATTTCAATATCAGGATGGATGGGTGGATGGATAGATTCAAACTCACTAAGCTTTGGTTTACCGAGTCAAGTTTCGGGGGTAACATGGACTTGAGGAAGTTCTCAGAAGAAAGGCAGCTTTATGCATCTTAATGTGCATCTACCAGCAAAGAAAGCGAGAATGCATCACTTCTTAGAAGACAAATTGATATGGTAAAATACAGGTATCCATACATTTTATATATATATATATATATATATATATATATATATATATATTTATATATATATATATATATATATATATATATATATATATATATATATATATATATATATATATATATATAATTTATCACTTTTTGTAGCACTTGGGAATTTTAGCTCAGAACAAGTATTTTTCCAATTTGTAAGACATAAGTTATAAAATAGTTAAATCTGCATGACCCATGATTTAGCAGTTTCAGCTAAAGCCATACACAATTATTTTAGTCTAAGCAATATGTTCTGTTAAAACAGACCAAAGGTTAAAAAACATGTTATTGACGGGGCAGGATTGTAAAAGTCGAGGGGTGATATACACATTTCGCCTAAATACATATTCAATTATAACTGGATCTACTAATATCAATAATCTTTTATTGGCTGTTGGTGGGTTATACCATGTTTCTAAAAGGTAGGAATGGATTATCCCATTGTTTTTATGTAAAAGATTATAAAAAAGCTATGTTGTTTATATTTCTGACATGTCAGTGAACAGCAGCAGCCATTTTTGGATGATTTTTGTTGCTGATGAACATTTTGTCTAAATAAAATCTAATAATAAAAAAAAAATTATCAGAGGCCTCTGTGTTTTGAGTATCATGACTGTGTTTCGGAGTAAAAAGTGGTTTGTGGGTATGTTTTTTTTTCTCCAACAAAATTAAGGAGATTTTGGCCATTAAGTAGAAGTCTGTCCATTTTCAACTTAAAAAGATTTGGCCTAGTTAATTTCCATGGCAGCTTCTTGCATGTACTAGGTATTCCTCAATTATTATATTGCTCCCATGCCACTTATGCTGGAAAGCTGATCCACTGGCTGTAAAGTTGGTTATTTTTAAATTAAATCTGCAATCTACAATGACAGTGTTTGTATTCTAGAGAATGAAGGGCCTGGAGGCCACCCCAGCCTGCTGTGGTTGGAAGTAGGGCCCCTTGACCTGGCAGGACCGGTATGGAAGGAGGTGGCTAGCTGGGGGAGGGCGGAGCCATTTATATGCTGATTTGGCTCCAAATGTATCAGCTAGCCATGAGTGAAGATAGGGCTACTGGTGCAGCACCTTCTCATAGGCACTCAGAGAACGGAGTGGTGGCGTGGAGAGTGCTAGGGGCTCTATGGAGTATATGTGTAGTGCTGGTGTCGCAGCAAGGGCGCACCAGCTGGCATCGTGGCTCTCAGCTAGTGGGCAGGTGAGCCTGTGTAACCCTTTCCCTCCTTCCCCGTACTTACCCTCGTGAACACTGCTGTTGGGGACTCTGGGATCTGGGGAGCTGCGAGCGCCAGTTGTGCTGCTCCTACCTGGGGGCCTCGCCTGGAGGGTGTGCACGCTGTATCAGGGGCTTAGTGCAGCAGGGGCATTGTGTGTTGGCCTGCTGCCAGGATGCATGCAGCGCAGGGGGAGTTGGACACTCCAGGCTACTGCCGGCGCACACGTGGTGGCTGCAGGGTTAGGCTGGAGTCCCTCAGATCACGGGAGTGGTCAGATGCAGGCATGCCATACAGCGCAGGGTCACTGACAGCCTGAAGCAGGATGCTTATGTTGCAAGAATAGTCTATTGTGAGTTATGACATTCATATTAATACATACATATTAATGCATAGGCTCCTGTATTTCCAATGATCAGGATGGTGGTTCTGCCGGTAGCGAGAGGTTGGTTGGTATACAGACAAGGCATGGTGGCCTCAGGTGCCTGGTTTTTGAGATCCAAAGGGTGATCGTGCGAAAATATGCCCGGTCTTCGATCCTAAGGGTGATCATGTGACCATGTGGTGGTATACCACGGTGATCTGTGATCTGGAAAGAGGTCTGTGACAAGTGTGAAGCCTTGAGGTGCTGTACAGCCCAATTTTCCCGCTGGGAGCGAGAAGGCGGCTGGTAAACAGACAAGGTATGTCGACCTCTGAGGATTGGTCCTGGGATCCAAGGTGATCAGCATCCATACGCAGCGGCCAAGATTGACCGGGTGGAGGAAGGGAGGTAGTTTGCAGTGCAACACACACCGATGCTCCTCCTTGGTGGTGTGAGGACTTTCTTGGGCTGGAAGGCGTATTTGGTGTATCACTGGTACGGAGGAGGTTTGTGACATGTGGGAAGCCTTGCGGTTCTGTGCAGCCATCTCTTTCCCGCCGGTCAGTGGGTGGCAAGAGATCGGTTGGAAAACAGACAAGGTATGTCAACCTCAGGTGACATTGGGCGATCCAAGGTGATCATGTGACCATTTGGCTGCGACGGTCCAAGACAGAGCAGGTGGGTAAAGGGGGTAGTTACAGTGCAACAGGCACACTGATCGCTTCCCCTTCGTGGATTACGTTTTCCTTGGTCCAAATTGCGCAGTTGGTCTTGCACCTCTCCTTACTTGAAAGAGGATTGATTCTCCATGAACATAATTTTATGGCAGGCAGCGTTTGGGAGTATTCTGCATTGGATCTTGGTACCCACTCGCTTTGTGCTAAAAGCTGCCACCGTAACAGCCCTACAGGTTTTCGGAGAATGCGGTTTGGAGAATTGGAAGGTTGTGTGCTGTGCTGTTTGGTAAAACTGAACAGGTAGGCACTTTGCCTCAGTTGTCAATCACGGCCCACAGCTGGGGCATGGCCCTGGTTCAGATGGAAGGGCAATAGCTGTTCCTGGAATGGATAACAACATCAGTCGGAGGTGCGGGTTGCGAGTGGCACTTCCCGATTCCTACCTTGGTATTGACCCAAGTGGTAGTAATGATACTGATAAACCCGTTGCTTGACAGGTATGTTATCAAAGGCTAAAAGGATCAGGCATGGGCGTATGTGCCTCATATGGTAAGTTAGGAAAGCAGTCGGATTCGAGTTCAGCCCTGGTTGGGGCTCAAATTCATGAACAAATATGGAGCTCGGAGTGCTGGTGTTTTCGGGGGGTATGCGCCTGGCCAGGGTGTTTATTGGGGGGGGGGGGGTCGAAACCGCAAAAGGTATTCTGCGGTCTTCTCTGTGGCAGGTCGTGCGGGGGGGGAGTCGCCGGGGCAGTGGTAAAATGGGTAAGATCCTACCCTACGGCGGTACGGATGTTACAATACGGTAGGCCCTGGATGAGGCTTCAGGGCGTAGGGCCTACTGTCTCTGGCTAGGCTCCTCACCTCACGTGGTTATATTTATTTATTAATGGTTATGGTTATTATGTCTATTTGTGTTTACCCATAAACGCTGTGGCCAGTCTTCCTCCCAAGAAGTAGTCTGTGTCTTGTTATTTTATTTAGCCCATGTAGTCTGGGTCTAATCATCGTATGTTAGGGGTAATTGTGTTTAACCCATCTCTGTACATACCAACTGGTCCTTGCTTAGGTCATGCAACAACAGGTAAACCACCCTACTCACTTTTGTAAGATCCTCATCTACAAATACATACCTCCCAACATTTCAAATGGTGAAATATTGAACAATTTTACACCCTTAGGTAGGTACAGTGTGTTCTAGAGATCCATATATTCTGTATAATGGACAATCCAGGCTTCTGTCTTTCTTCTGGACTTTGGAAGGAAAAAAAAAACAAGTGGAACATGGGACATGGGCAAGGCTGGAAAACAGGGCTTTGAACTTAAAGGGCCACTGTAATTCAAGGACAAAAATATACTTATTTGTTACGTGTTATAAACTAACAACATCAGCAGCTGTGTGAGCCATAGATTTAAAATGTGTTTCTTACATCACTTCATAAGTGCTGGATCATTAGGGTGTTTATGTATAGGTCAATGGAAAGAGAATGGCACAGCTCAATAATCTTTGTTGGATAACTGGACCAGATTGAAATTGACACCACATCCCTTTAGAGTCTCAGAAGTATGAATTTTGTATCAGTAGATGCAACTCCTGCAAATGTAAATGCCTCTCTCAAACATCCACTTCCACCTACTTATCGTAGATGCTTCCTGGACCTTGCAGAGGCACCATAATTTAGCTTCCTCTAATTAAAATCATAGCTTTATAACCTTAACTATGCTTAATTATGCTGTTTGTTGGACTCAAAGCTTTAAATTGTATATCTATTTTTCACTATCACTTAAAAATGTGTCTCTCCTTAGAAAGAGGGATATCTGTTCAATACAAAAAACAAAAAGACTATTAAAGCTGTCAGAGCTACTGCAGGTGCCAAACACCGGGGGCCGGCCCATAGCAGGGCAG
The DNA here is from genome assembly GCA_027410445.1 of Discoglossus pictus. Taxonomy (NCBI): domain Eukaryota; kingdom Metazoa; phylum Chordata; class Amphibia; order Anura; family Alytidae; genus Discoglossus; species Discoglossus pictus. The sequence goes on from CM050175.1 coordinate 51,267,363, forward strand.
GGGCCCTCAGATATCTGCACTTCTCTTACTTTATTAGAGGAGGGCAGATAATTATTTTTATAGAATACTGACTTAATCAGCCTATGGGCGGTCTGACAACCACATATATTTTGGGCTTTTTATTGACCTCTGTGGGGTGTATAGAGATGTGCAAGTGGGCCCCAAATTATTAGCTTTGCCACTAAAAGCTGCCCTCTCTTTCTGTTAAAACTAGACATGTTCCTCTAGCCCCCAAGGTACCCTTAGCTTCTGCACTTGTTTTTTGTTTAGATGTTCAGTCGTGACTGATTCTCCATAATCCTATGGACCGCAGCATGCCAGGCGCGACCATATGTCTCTGCTTATGCTTATCCGTAAGGTTATCTTTGCAAAAATACTGGAGTGGGCGGCTAGTTCCTTATCCAGTGGACCAAGATTTGACTGATCTCTCTGCTATGACCTGCCAATCTTGGGTGACCCCACATTGTATAGCTCACAGCTTCACTAAGGTACACAAGCCGTCTATAAGAAAGTAGTGATCCAGAAAGGGACATCTGACTTAAACCTAAACAATTAAAAGGGACCCTGTAGTCAGGACCAGATAAAGACCTTTAGAGCAAATTCTAAATATAAACAATAAAAACACTTTACAATGTATATCATTAACCTATATTATTACTTTTTTAATCATTATTATTGTGTGTATATATATATTTTTTTCATTTATTATGGGAGGCTTTTTTTGTGGAACCTTGTTTAGCTGCACCATTTGCAGTTTTGAACCATAAGGTTCATGGTAAATCTGGCAATGGAAAATGGCCCTTGATACCCTAAGCACATGTTTATTTTGCTTAATGACCACAAAGGTAACCTATATGTGCTCTGCGCCATTATAAATAGGGTAAAAAAGCATAGTGAAAAAGGGTTTTAATTGTGAAACCTGATGCTGAATTGAGTTATAATCAATTGAAGTCAGGCTATTTCACCAAGTTGCCTTTGCCTTAATGAAAATGAGCTATTTGCTGCGCGGAACATAATGAATAATTAATTAGATTGTGATGCAGAAGCTGTCAGCGATTGAATCAAAAAGCCACTAACTACTTCACTGTAGTCTAACAGTTGATGCAATAGCTGGTTAAATATCTTAGTAAATAATGCAGTTGCCTGTGGAGGTAAAGCTTGTCAGTTCAATTTCTCCAATGACAAAAAAATGTCTTTACTGTTTAAAAATCAGAAATATGTTATTTAAGTTAAATTATAAAGCATATGTCAGTATGAGGTAATGAGGTACTGTTCTCTCCACTTTTTTTTGTTTATGTGAATAATTATGTGAACTATTTATTATTTAAAAAAATATGTATACACTCACATATATATGAAGTAAATTTTTTAATAAAAAGAATCGAAGGCAGAGGAATCAAACCCACAACTTAGCAATGAAAAATACTTTAACAGATTGCTTACCACTGCACCACCATACTTTAATTATAAAAAGTGTGTAAATCCTTAATAAAGTGTGTTACAGTTACAGCCCCCGGCCTCATTATTTATATGCAGGTTCTTATGGGACGGCTTCAAGGGCTAACCTAAAATCCCAATATCTAAGTAAATTCTTGATCAAGTTTAAAAATGTAAACACATTTTCCACCCTCTAACTGGTGATGCAGAGCACATATGGAGACTTATGGTCCTTGATAATCCAGCCCTGCCTGCAGTCCAATATTGTCTATTAATTTATTTATGAAAAATTGTTCTACACATTGAAAATTGCTTTTTAAATAAAAAAAATTGTAATATGAAGTTTCAATATAAAATACTATACTTTTGGTAAAGAATTACAAAAATAATAAATAAGAACAAGGGATGGCAGGGGCAAATTCCTTACAGATTATTTGGTTAGAGGGAAGGGTATACATATAGATAAATATATAAATACATATACAGTTGGTAACACACTATGCCATGAAGGACTGAAATCCTGCAGCGCCCGCAAGGTCTCCCTGCTCAAGAAATCACATGTACAGGCCCGTCTGAAGATTGCCAATGAACATCTGAATGATTCAGAGGAGAACTGAGTGAAAGTGTTGTGGTCAGGTGAGACCAAAATCGAGCTCTTTGGTATCAACTCAACTCGCAGTGTTTGGAGGAGGAGGAAAGCTGCCTATAACCCCAAGAACGCCATCCCCACCGTCAAACATGGAGGTGGAAACTTTATGCTAAGGGGACAGGACAACTGCACCGCAACAAAGGGATGATGGACGGGGCCATGTACCATCAAATCTTGGGTGAGAACCTCCTTCCCTCAGCCAGGGCGTTGAAAAGTGGGTCATGGAAAAACGCACAGCCAAGACAACAAAGGAGTGGCTCAAGATGAGGCACATTAAGGTCCTGGAGAGGCCTAGCCAATGTCCACACCTTAATCCCATAGAAGATCTGTGGAGGGAGCTGAAGGTTCGAGTTGCCAAACATCAGCCTCAAAACTTTAATGACGTGGAGAGGATCTACAAAGAGAAGTGGGACAAAATCCCTCCTGAGATGTGTGCAAACCTGGTGGCCAACTACAAGAAACGTCTGACCTCTGTGATTGCCAACAAGGGTTTTGCCACCAAGTGCTAAGTCGAAGGGGTTAAATACTTATTTCACTCATTGACCTACAAATCAATTTATAACTTTTTTGACCTGTGTTTTTCTTTTTTTTTCTTTTTGTTATTCTATCTCTTACTGTTAAAATACACCTACCATTAAAATTATAGACTGATCATTTCTTTGTCAGTGGACAAACATTTAAAATCAGCAGGGGATAAAATACTTTTTCCCCTCACTGTATGTATATATATATATATATATATATATATATATAGTAAATAAACAGTACATCTGTGTTCACATTTGAATATCTAAAAGTTTAAAAACCTGCCTCCAGCTCAGAATTCCGAGAAAACAGTTATTACACTGCATCCTGGGAAGCTAAGCCTGGACATGCAAATGTGCCCACAAATGCCTCGCTCTTCAATCCTTAGCCATTATCAAACATGGCTTTCCTTAAGCTTATGCATGCTATATTACACAGCTTTAATGCAAAGCCAAGGTTGGATTAAACACAGGCTGAGTATCCTATCCATGTACAGCTGTTTCAAGCTTACTGGCTATCATCAGCATGGAGCGGGATGTCAGCCTGTGTTGTGGACCTTATGAGAAGGTAGTTCACCACAACAATCATTTATAATATGGTGGGCAAAAGAGCGATAGAAGCCTCCACTGTACAGTAGTACAGTAAATAAATAGTACATCTCTGTTCACATTTGAATGTCTAAAACAAGTTAAAAAACCTGCTTCCATCTCAGAGTTCCGACAAAAACAGTTATTACACTGCATTCTGGGAAGCTAAGCCGGGACATGCAAATGTGCCAACAAATGCCTCACTCTTCAATCCATAGCCATTATCAAACATGGCTTCTTTCAGTTTATGCATGCTGTATTACACAGCATTAATGCAAAGCCAAGGTTGGATTAAACACAAGCTGAGTATCCTATCCATGTACAGCTGTTTCAAGCTTACTGGCTATCATCAGCATGGAGGGGATTCTCAGCCTGTGTTGTGGACTTTATGAGAAGGTAGTTCACCACAACAATCATTTATAATATGGATATAGAGATAGAGATAGATAGATAGATAGATAGATAGATAGATAGATATAGATAGATAGATAGATAGATAGATAGATAGATAGATAGATAGATAGATAGATAGAAAAGTCCACTTTAAATGTCAGATGGTTATGAGTGTTAAAAGGGGTCTGGCAAGGAAAATAAACATGGTTATAGTGGTGCACAGTGATGGATGTGTATCAGCAGCCAAAAACAGCATTATAGTGGGGAATTACAGGAAAAAGAGAGCTATAGAAAGGGTAGCATTACGCAGGGTATAACTGTGTATGTGTGTATGTATGTGTGTATGTATGTATTTATGTTTTTTTTTTGTTTATGTATATATATGTATATATATATATATATATATATATATATATATATATATATATATATATATATATATATATAAATATATCAATATATATCAATATATCTCTGAGCGGGGTATACCTGTGTGTATGTATTTATGTACTATTGTACTATTTATTTACTGTATGGTGGAGGGCTTCCATCACTCTTTTGCCCACCATATTATAAATGATTGTTGTGGTGAACTACCTACTCATAAGATCCACAACACAGGATGACATCCCGCTCCATGCTGATGATAGCCAGTAAGCTTGAAACAGCTGTACATGGATAGGATACTCAGCCTTTGTTTATTCCAACCTTGGCTTTGCATTAAAGCTGTGTAATACAGCAATCATAAGCTGAAAGGAAGCCATGTTTGATAATGGCTATGGATTGAAGAGTGAGGCATTTGTGGGCACATTTGCATGTCCTGGCTTAGCTTCCCAGAATGCAGTGTAATAACTGTTTTTCTCAGAACTCTGAACTGGAAGCAGGTTTTTTAACTTGTTTTATACATTCAAATGTGAACACAGATGTACTATTTATTTACTATATATATATATATATATATATATATATATATATATATATATATATATATATATATATATAAATCTCTGAACGTAGTATACCTGTGTGTGTTTATGAACTTATTTTAGACATTCAAATGTGAACACAAATGTACAATTTATTTAAGATGTATTTGTGGTGAAGGGGCTTCTGTACTTTAGTGAAGCTGTGAGCTATACCATGTAGGGTTACCCAGGGGAAGGTCATATACAAATCACAGTCCACTGGAGAAGGAACTGGCAACCCACTCCAGTATTTTTGCCAAGAAAACTTCATGAATAGGCACAGCCTGACACAATATGTGCCTGACGTGCTGCGTCCATGGGGTCACAGAGAGTCGGACACGACTAAACAACATAGATAGATAGATAGATAGATAAATGTGTTTACCCTGAAGCCATGCAGGGTTGGGCCTGGTCAGTATATGGATAGGAGACTACCTAGGAATACCAGGAGGTGTATTCTGTGGCCCACTAGAGAAGGAACTGGCTACCCATTTCAGTATCCCTATCATGGAATCCAAGGGGATCATCACGACCACGGACATAAAGATGTGCATGGTGTGTTACGGTCTATGAGGTCATAGAGAATCAGAAACGAGTGGAGAACGCAAAAAGGTCCACTGTTACCTCAAAAGGAAGAAGGTTTCATCTAAACAGCATGGCTATACACTGTACTTGCTTTTTTCTGTACAGTAAGTCATTCCTGAGAAACACCGCATTATTTTGCGGATTATGTGCCGCTCATTATGCTAACTTAAAACTACATAAGGGAGAGGTTTTAACTGAATGATAGCAGTAGGGATCATTGTTTTGGACACCTGGGGCAGACAAGAAGGCTGTGATTGTAATAATCATACTCAAAAGGATGGTAATAAATCAAGCCTGTTGGGTGCACATGTACTTCCTGCCACTGTGCTTGATTCAACCAGTCAGACAAAAAGTGGATAGAGAATGCCAGCCCATTCTCGCTTTAAGTTTTCTACACTATAATCCACTACATTTTTATATAGGAAAACTTTTGTAATATTTTAACTTATGTTCTTTTCAATGCATGATAGAACATTTGATACAGCACAATCCAACGCATTTTTATTAAGAGGTCAAAGTTCACTTGAACAATACATTCAAACTGATCATATAAATGTATATATATATATATACATATGCGTGTGTGTGTATATATATATATATATATGTATATATATATATATATATATATATATATATATATATATATATACACACACAAATTATTTATGCATTTTATTTCAATGGCTTCTCATGAACACCTAGTACATGCACACAAATAAGGAAAGTGTTTCATAATGTCATCAATAAACACCAAACCAATACAAAATACAATTTGTATTGGATTTATACGCCATAGTCTTGCCACACTGCAACTTTCCCTTTGACTTGTTTTGGTCTGATTGGTTTATAGTTGTTATCAATCAGAAATAATTTCTAGTTTTTTATTGAATATAGATTAAAAAAATATACACATATCCAACACATACTGGAGGGTTCATTTAGTCCTAGTTTTATTTATTGCAACAACATTCTACAGGACATTTCTGCAGCCAAGTGGTTTATTACCATTGGAGATGCATTAAGCAATTAAATAATTAGAGATAAGTAAATTCATTTGTAGTATTTATAGATGACAATGGAATTTCAGTTTGAGTTTTCTGTGAATTAAAAATTAATTTTGAGATATCTGAAATATGTTTATATACTGTATATGTATCTATCACAACAAAGAATACAGTAATAAGTTTGTCTTAAATTGACACTCTAATTACATGGCCGGTCTACTTTAAAGAACTGGAATTAATAATGGGGCAAATATTTTTGCAACATTAAAAAAAATAAAAACGTTTAATTTACTACTTATCATTTGCATATGCCTCCTTCTGGATCGCCACCTTGACGTAGTGAATGGGCTTTTTTATCTCATTGAAGCTGTCAACTACACCATGTAGGGTCACCAAAGATGGACAGGTCATAGCAGAGCAGTCACAAACTGGGGAAGGAACTGGAAACCCGCCTAGTATCTTTGCCAAGAACACCTTATGGATAAGCACAACCAGACATAAGATGTGACTGAACGACTAAACAACATATGCAACAATGGTAATTTCCATTAATATCTTATGAAGACTTAACCCCAGCTATTATTTCTCAACTTCCAATGCCTCGTCTGTCTTTGAAGAGCAGATAACCCTTCAAACCACTTTACCAATATTAGATCATTAAAATAGCATAATAATAATATTACAGTGCTGTGTTTCCTTAAATGTGATAATATATACTAAACATATAAAGGAATATTCAGAGGAGTAGGAAGACAAATACAGAAAATTATATGAAGATACAGACATTATCAAAGTATTACCTGGCACAAGAATGAGAATCAACAGCAAATAAAGAGAAGTAGAGAAGGAAAAAGCAAAATGGTCCCAATACGATAGTAATCATCTCAGTCTCCTTATTATAAAGCCACATCTTTGATTTGTAGTGTCTCCCTAGGCCCAATCATAGATAGGACAAAGGGTTAAAAAAGCCTGTTACAGTGTAGCAGTCCTTTATTCCCCATTCTTACAAATCCTCGATTTTGAAAAGGTCATTCTAACGAGAGAGCTTCAGCTTGCACAGCCATTATAAGAATAAAAGGAGGGGACAAATAAGGGATACCCAGCATTCCTTGCGAATTCTGCTCCCGGCATGCAAATGGATCACCAAAGCCTTAACCCTTACTCTTCCAAGTTACTTTGCTCCAAATAAAATAAACAACTGTATTCCTAACATTAAATACAGCTTTATATTTTAATCAGAAATGGGAGCACACATTACTGTCCACAAAAAAACATCACTGATTTCATAAATACCACTAAATATACAGTAATATACATTCAGTCTTCCACATGCACCTTACCCTTGGAATATCTTGAAAATGATCTCACATAGCAAAGTATACTTAAGTGATTGCGTTATATTAATTTTAATTTTCATCATGTTTTCTTTAATCTATCTGGTTGCATTTACAAACAAAATAGAAATGTTAAATGGAAATACAAATGTCTTTTGTTTTCTTGCAAATGGCAACAAATTTGGCCTTTTAAGGCCAAATTATATTAAAATCCCTTGATCAATATTTAAATGTGAAAAAAAAAAATATATAAATTTATGAATATCAATAAATATTTACTTGGTATATAATAACACTAAAGCACATATAAATGTTTCCCTATTTAAATGTTTGTTTTTTTATTACAAATTATATCATTAACCCCTTCCCCACACCTCACAGCAGTCTCACTCAACACATATCTGTATTACATTTTATTTTTGTCCAATCTGATCCTGATTTCCCTTCAAGTAGCTCTCTGAACCTTCATTCATTAAAATCCATATGGCAATTTTTTCAATTGAAGCTATGCCCATTGTAAAAAAAATGCAGTGAAAGACACAGTTGACTCTGCTACCCATCTAATATTTCTATGTATAAAAATGCAAATATAGATACCAACACATATATGGAGGGAAGCCATTTACAATAAATATATATTTTTAATATTATTATTATATTATGTTACAGTTCAGATTTTGATATAATATACAAATTATTATATTTCTACTTGGTTTCTGCTAGGTGTCAAAAATACATTTAAAAAAATAAATATATACAATTGTTTTATGTAATTTTCCACAAATTAACTTTTTTTTTTTATGCAGGTACAATAAATGTAGCCAGGCTTCTACGTTCACTGTTTTTTACTTGAGTCATGAACATCTAAAAAAGCTCTCACATGTTCATCTACAGCGGGACATAGTATATTTCATTTTGTTCTTCAAAATAACTTATTTTAACTGTTTTAGAATTACCACCTTTTTCTTTTTTCACAACAAAATACAACAAACGGGTTCACAGTATTTTCAGAAAAAAAATAAGAAAAAATCATGAATGATAAATAAATTCATCCATAAATATTTTGAATAAATGCTGAAATTTAGGTGGAATTACTTTGTAAAACATTTTGAGAGTTACGTCTGACCAGGAAAAAATAAATTGGTATAGTACATATTAATTAGGCCAAAATCAAGTTTGGATTAAATCTCTACTACGAGTATAAAATATAATAAATTACAGAGCATAACATTAATTTATGATTCACAATTTCATATAAACATAAATATTATTATTTTAAGTGGGCAAATGTCTTTTGTTGGGATACTGTTTGTGAAAAGTGGAAAAAAAAATATTTTTTATATATACCATATCAATTTCAGTTGGAATTTATTTTAATGAACATATTGTTATAGTTTATAAACTGGTTTTTAAGTTGACAAAGTAAAAAAAAACAATGGTACACAGAAGCATTGAGAAAACCTAACTGAATACTGATGTAAAATGTCTGAAATATGTTATTTTTGTATTTCACAATTTTTCTGCTCCGTAAACTTTAATGGAGCCAAAAGGGATCATTTATAAATATCACAAAATAAATTGTTGCAAAATATTTTTTTAATATACATTTTGCTCCTGGATATTTTGTCAAATAGGTTTAAGAATTTCATGCCTATAGGTCACAGATAACAAATTATCACTGGCCTTCCAATATAAAAAACGTAACAATAACAGAAAAAAAATCCAAAAAGACCAATTAGCATTTTGTCCCATCGTCCAATAAAACAACAAAACCCACCAACACTCAACACGTCAAAATACACCCCGAAAAGGGTCAAACCTTAAGTTTTATTTTTCTTCCAACAACACAAAGTCTATAACATATTACAAGCAACACAAATCACAAACTGGAAAATCAGAAATACTATGGCGCTTTGGAAAATGAACACCTTAAAGGCCAGCAGTCTCTGTAATTAGCCCCCAACAGTTTTATAGAGTTAAAAACAAGAGGCTCTAACATCTATTTATTTCTAAATATAATTATAGCAGAGCATATACTACCCTTATCTTGAATTATCACAAAGTGACTGAATGTAAAACCTCTTAAATTTTATATTCATCTACTTTTTATTCCTACCTCCCTGTTGTAAAAAAATCCACATCTGAAATTAAGTAACGTCCAACAGCCACTTGTTTTTGTTGGGGGGGGGGGGGGGGCGCTTTATGATGTTTCACACACTGACACAGAAGCAAAACATATTTTCAGTAAACCATACCGAATAGAATAGACTATACATATCACAATTATATTAACAAGATCTCCTGGTTTTATGTGATTTTTTTTTTTCTACTGTAAAACTGTCTCTCTGAAATTGAATATAATCCAAAAGAGATAAAGGTTTTCACATATATACACACACAGCTATATGTATGTATCTATATTACTATCTATATATATCTGCGTATCTATACATATATATATATATATATATATATATATATATATAATAGTATTGCAGTGAATAGTGATAACTTTTTTATTGGACAAACATTCAAACATTCATTATAAAGCGACGAGCTTTCGAGAGATAATGCCTCTCTTTATCAAGTCAAAAAGTGATACTGATACAAGTATGAAGTAAATAAATAAATAAATATTACAATATATACATGTGTATATATATATATATATATACACATATATATACACGTACATATATATATATATATATATATACATACATACACACACAGAAACACATATTAAAAATGGACAGAACATACAGAACAAATTGTTTATCCAAAAAAAATTATTAATCATGATCTACAGTATATAACCTTATATATTATATTACACAATATAAGATAATTCAGCATACTTCAGTTATTATAGTGGTAACATTCTTAAAAATAAAATTTTACACTGTTAATTCGTTGGGAACTACTATTTAAAAAATATTTTTTACCTATCAACTTAAATTATACTTGGCATTTATATAGACTATAGATTTTTGATTACCTGCTTTGTACTATCAGAATACATTTTAGAATTTATTTAGCAGGCCGATACACAGTTTATATCCTGCTGTATCTATTTATTATCTTCTACAGTTTTAAACACATATTTTATACTATATTAACAACATTAAATTATATACTAAGATTTGCTATTAAAAAGAATCTATCATAGATGATCCCCTTTAATATATGATCACAGTTAGTAAATGTATGTATGACGTGTATCTATATATATATATATATATATATATATATATATATACACATACATATAAATATATATGTATATATATATATATATATTTATATATATATATGTCTACGTAACTATATATATATATATATACGTCTATCTATCTATATATATATATATATATATATATATATATATATATATATATATATGTAACTCTATATCTAGATAGATAGATAGATAGAAAGAAAACAATAGGAATTCCTTTATAATATACATTAGATATCTATTTTTCTTGCCATTACAGATGTTTTCGCTGTGACCACAGTTTGGGGAGCACATGTATGTATATATATATATATATATATATATATATATATATATATATATATAGATATATACGTGACTCTCTCTCTCTCTCTATATATATATATATATATATATATATATAGATATATACGTGACTCTCTCTCTCTCTCTCTATATATATATATATATATAAATATATATATATATATATACATGTATATATATATATATATATATATATATATATAACTACGTAACTCAATATCTATCTATAAATAAATACATTTATAGTAGTATATATATATAGATAGATAGATAGATAGATAGATAGATAGATAGATAGATATAAAACATGTGGGATTCCTATATAAGATATCTATTTTTCCAACCATTACAGATGTTTTGGCTGTGACCACATTTTGGGGAGCACATGGGCACATGTATGACTATGTATATATTGTACTATGTATATATATATATATATATATATATATATATATATATATATATACATACATACATATATACATACAGTCAGATAAGCTAAGCATTGTCTTTTTTATTTTGGCACCATTTATCATATGATAACTCATACTGGATTGTTTTTATATACAGCCCAAAAAACTATACAAAACCCCCTTTTTATATATGAATTAGAATTTATTTCACTATTTAAAAATGTCCTGACCTAGAGGGACTTTATACTATTTACATTTCAGTATCAGTACAGATAAGGCAAAGGAGCTAAAGAGCACATAGTTACATTCAAAGCAAGCACAAAGGGGTTAAAATGTCACAACACTTTCTTTGTAACCCCTTTAAAGGCTGATGTTAACTCCGTCAATGACTTTATGTAACTCTCATAATTCAAGGATATTTAGATCAAAATTGAATTAATTATATATTTTGGTGTAGAGTACCATTCTTGTTTTTATTTTTTAACTGTTATATTTTCATTATTTTTGCTTAAAAATGGGTCAGTGATATAGTTAATAATTTATAGAATACACTTATTAATAACATTAACCCTTTCGTTACATTTTTGTTATGAAAACACCAGAAAACCTAGTTGGGAAGCCATTTCAGAAGCAAACGGGTTAAAATTGTCTACGTGACCTCTGAAAGTTTCTGCAGGTCCTGAATATATTTTGTTTCCTAAAAGATTATATTTTTTTCTATAAATAACTACATTTCCATTGCAAAAAAAATAATGTGTACGGATTTAGAACAAAAATTCACCTATTTTATTATATTCAACACACACAAAAATGCAGTTTCGCTCGTTAACACCACGGTGTACTTCAGATTTACCTGACATCGAAAGGTCTATTTTTTACTTAGACTTAGATATAAAAATATGTTGTAAAAAACAAAAGTGCAATCTGGGTTTACTAAATGAAAAAAACTGCTATTCTTCTGCTATTATTGGATTGTTTTATCAGTTCTGATATTGTTTTTTTTTTTTATTGATTTTATATTTATTTTGGTAAATAATCCCAATGCAAAAGTTCTATCCCCATGTATAGGCCTAAACTATAAGAGGGCCCAGATACAGGCTAATATGTAGTATTATATATTATTAGAATACATTATAATATTTAGTATTATATCTATTAATACAACCTATACACTGTATGTGCTACGGAATAATCTAGAAAATAGGAATTTGGGGAAATATCTAAATATAACATTGGGACATGTCTGGGGAAAAAATACTGGGTTGATTTTATTAAACAAAATACCCATGAGAACTATAAATAACATAAATAAAGTATCATATACATTGCAATTATCACTTGCCCTAAACATCTCTAGTTTATAATTTTAGTAGGAAAATATAGAACATTAAAAATAAAGTATACATTTCCTCAAAATTTTTATCATTTTAAAATTGTTGATAACTTTTATGCTTTTTTTTTTACCCCCGAGTATGCTATTATTACCCAAATACTTGGGGGTATTTTTGGTAACTGTACTGATCCCTGACGAAGGTAATAAAGTGTCATTTATTATGGATTTGTTTTTCATAAATCTGGGAGAGTTTTGGACCCAAGGTGTGACTTTACAAATAATCACCACAAAACTAGTAGTTATTTAATCAATGATTTTTGGTTGTATAATCAATATTAAAAACTCACCAGATCCATGAAAATTACATTAAAAATATTACAAATATTTGAAGTTATCTGACAAACTGCAAAAAACACCCCTCAAGATGTATGAAAGATATCTCACTGGGGCAAATGCACTAAGCTTCTCAAAGGGTGGAAATAGGAATTCTGGTGTCTGTTTCAGCGGTAGTTACAGATTACGCCATTATAATGACATATGTGTTTGTGTGTGTGTATATATATATATATATATATATATATATATATATATATATATATATATAGTGATATTGAAAAAAAAACAGTTGTATGAATATTAAGAAAAGATATTATATATGTTTGTGTATATATATATATATATATATATATATATATATATATATATATGTACATATACACACACACATAATTTTCGAGGCAACTCTATGTGTCCTTCCTGTGCTGTTTTCATTAGTATGAATATATGTATACTTTACCTTCTATCATTACTATATACAGCAGACCAATATTCCTAAATATATAAGAAGCTACCTTAATGCTTTTGCAATATTATCACTAGTATGAATATATATTTATATGTAAGTGTATAATGTGTGTGTGTGTATATATATATATATATATATATATATATATATTTATTTATATATATATACACACACATACACATTATAACATTATATATATATATATATATATATATATATATATATATATATATACATAAGCCGAATCCCTGATGAAGAATAATAAAAGCCTACACAAGCACCACACTTATATATATATATATATATATATATATATACATATATATATAATAATCGCTCACATGTGGTAATAATAATACAGAATAATAATAATTATACCCCTGTACTGTAATAATAACCTCATACAAAAAGCCTTGAAAGCTTGTTCTTAAATATAGGCCATTTGTAACCCACAGGCCACCTGTATGTATTTGTATATATATATATATATATATATATATATATATATATATATATATATATAAAATAGCTGCTGCACCTCACTGACGAGGCCCACAGAGGCTGAAACGCGTCTGGGGTTGGCTGTTTTTCCTGGTGCGGGTAGATTGCCTGGTATTTCGGGGCAGGGTCACTCGTTTGAGACCAGACTGATATACTATAGGATATTTCTCCCTGTGAAGGGCACAAGTGACTTAAAAGAGGTTGGTCTCTGAGTAGGTAACCAGTCCTATGGGACAAACCTACTTCAGGTATTGTCTGTTCTCAGATTGAGCACCTCTAATTTTGTTGTGTGTATATATATATATATATATATATATATATATATATATATATATATATACTTATATACACACACACAAATATATATGGGTCTTTGTATAATCTACCATCTCTCATTCCTATATACAGCAGACTAATATTCCTAAATATGCAAGAGACTGCATTACTGCTTATGCGATACAGTATTTTGGGGAAGCCCCCCTAAATTTAACAAACAACACATCCAGCAGTAATCACAACTAAACCCACCACTTACCCCAAGATATGCACACCCCTCCACTGCTTAGTCCAGTTGACTCTTTTCTCAGCTTTGTGACATTTGTGTTTTTTCTGAAAAAAAAAGAAATTATAAAAAAAATCTAAGTTGAATTTTTGTTTAAAAAATATTTTCACACAAAAAATGCAAAAACTTTAAATAGTGCTTGTAAAATTTGATTTAAAATTGCACTGCAAACTTGTAAATTCATTAACTATTGTACAGTATATCCTGATTCTATTAACTTCACCAAAAATATTTGTAAATAGGTATTTTTTTAAAATCAATTCAACATAAAAGCTGACCTTATCATATCAACATATATCTTGCAATATATATAATCAATATATGATTCAGAGAGACAGAAACAATGCTTCACACTTATACACACATATCTATCTATCTATATTTATATGTATATAAATAAATATAAATATATATATAACTATATTTATCTATCTCTCTCTTTATATATATATATATATATATATATATATATGTACAAGTAGATATTCACTTATATACATATATAAATACATATATATATATAAATAAATGCATACATATATACACATATATATATATATATATATATATATACACACAAATATATATATATATATATATATATATATATATATATATATTTGAGTAGGCTATGTTACTTTGTTAACTGTATAAAAGTAATGCATGATGTCTGTATCTTCATCGAAAAAGTTTAATAATATAACATTTGAATAATGTCACAAGCACCTAATTTAAATATAACCTACCAAAACAACCCTTTATATTATTGTGAGCACACGTTATCCTTTATATATAAATAGAACTGCTATGATAAGACAAGAATAAACACATACGCAGTTACAACTATCTTTTAAATCAAATTAAACACACCCTTTTGAAGAGCTGATCATTACTTTCTACTTGTCCTTTTTGTGGCCAATATTTTGTGGCCCTGCTAACCCTCTGTTGTCTCCGTCTTTAAGCACCTAAGTCATAGAGAAATAAAAATGTCCAAAGAAAAATCACATATCTCCAGAAACAAAAAAAATACTGCATTTTAAAATATATAATGACAACAAGTTTCAATGTTTTTATCTAATTCAGAATTATACATCTTAAAAATTAAGTAAATTACAGTATTTGCAGATTACTGCCAGGAGCTGATTTCTGTTATAGATATTTTATATACTGATAGATAAAAATGTATTAATAAACCCCCTGTGAAAATAGATCAATATTTTTTGCCCTTCTTTTGCAGAAAATGTTATGTTAAAGATCTGGTTGAATTCGCTTATATATATATATAATATCCCTAGAATTTATTAGTACATTTTGGAAATATGCCATGTTTCATTAATTGTAATACAAAAAATGTGGTCTAACCAATTTTTGGTTGTTTGATTAATAATAAAAACTCACCAGATTCATGAAGGTTAAATCAAAAATATTATGTGGAAAATATACCACATGTTAAAAATATATACCCCATTCCCTACCCTATGTAAGAAGATATTTGCTAAGTGTCAGAAATGGGAAAAAATGGCAGCAAACCTTGCGTCATATTTCTCAAAATTTAAGATTTTATAAAAGTTTTGTATTTGGCAGATTTCTTTAAAAAAAAGCTCTATGTCATGTAAATACTTAAAAAAACTACTGCATTTTTTACATTTTTGTTTCAGATTATGATATAACTATAATTTTTATTTTTTCTTGATATATAAGATGTGCTTTGAACAACAGTAACACTGGCTTTTTTAGTCGAGAAATGTATTATGTTATTCACATTGTGCAATATTAAATGGTTAATAAGTGCCAGGAGAGAAGGGGTTAAAAAAAAGAGAGTCCATAGATCAGAAGAATGAGATAGACCAACGGGTGGAGTGATAATGTGAGAGAGAGATGGGGAGAAGAGGTAAATAAAAGAGAGATAGGATAGATAAGACATAACAGAGAATGAGAGGTGGATAGGGTTAAAAGAGTTAGGGGCTGGTAAGGGGTAATGAGAAAGCCCCCCCTAGATAAACCAAACCTCACAGTGGCTGGGATGGATATCTTCTATCAGGAAAGAGACTTTACAGATTCAGCACTTTGTGTCCCTTCTGAGGGTTAATGAATTTAGGGGAGAGAAAGAGAGACCAGAAGGGAGGAGAGTCTAGAAATAAAGGAGAGAGTAGGGGTAACGACACAAAGATCGAACAATAGTGTCAGGGGAGTAAAATGTAATAGGGGAAGAAAAGGTTAAATAGGAGAGTCTGTGCAGAAGGGGTTAAAAAAAAGCAGGTGAGATTATTTGGGGAACAATGCTTGAGATAAAGAGAACAGGAATAGGGGTGACTAGAGAGGGAGGGAGAGAAAAAAGGGAAGAGGTGATTAGAGATGAGGAGAAAGGGGAAGGGGTGACTAGAGATGGAGAGAAAGGGGAGAAGGGGTGACTAGAGAGACATAGAGGGGGGAAAAGGGAGCGGTAACTAGAGAGAGGGAGAGGAAAAGAGAGGAAAGGGGGAAGGGGTGACTAGAGAGACAGGATAAAAAAGGAGCGGTAACGAGAGAGAGGAAGAGGAAAAAGAGAGAAAAGGGGGAAGGGGTAACTAGAGAGAGGGAGAGAAAAAAGGACAAGGGGTGACTAAGGAGGGAGAGAAAAGGGGAGAAGGGGTGACTAGAGAGACATAGAGGGGAAAAAAGTGAGTGGTAACTAGACAGAGGGAGAGAAAAAGAGAGAGAAGGGGAGAAGGGGTGACTAGAGAGACAGAGAAAAATAGGGAGTGGCAACTAGAGAGAGGGAGCGAAAAGGCGGCAAGGGGTGACTAGAGAGACATAGAGGGGAAAAAAGTGAGTGGTATCTAGACAGAGGGAGAGAAAAAGAGAGAAAAGGGGAGAAGGGGTGATTAGAGTGACAGAGAAAAAAAGGGAGTGGCAACCAGAGAGAGGGAGACTAGAGAGGAGGAGAGAAAAAGCAGCAAGGGGTGACTAGAGAGAAAAAGAGATAAAGGGGGAAAAGGGTGATTAGAAAGAGAGAAAAAGGGAAGGGTCAATAGAGAAATGGAGAGAAAATGAGAGAAGAGGGGGAAGGGGGAATAGAGGGAGAGAAAAGGCGGCAAGGGGTGACTAGAGAGAAGTAGAGAAAAAGGGGGAAGGGATGACTAAAGAGAAGGAGAGAAAAAAGGGGAAGGGGCGATTAGAAAGAGAGAAAAAAGGGAAGGGGTGATTAGAAAGAGAGAAAAAAGGGAAGGGCAAATAGAGAGAGGGAGAGAAAAAGCGGAAAGGGGTGACTAGAAATGAAAAATGAACAGGGAGTCACATATAAAGAGAGAAACTCGGGTGTAGAGTACCATTCTTTTCTTATGTTTTTCAAATTGTTATATTTTCATTTTTTGGTTAAAAATGGGTCAGTGATATAGTTAATAATTTATAGAATACACTTGTTAATAACATTAACCCTTTCATTACATTTTTGTTATGAAAAACCCAGAAAACTTAATTGGGAAGCCATTTCAGAAGCAAAGGGGTTAACATTGTCTACGTGACCTCTGAAAGTTTCTGCAGGTCCTGAATATATTTTGGTTCCTAAAATATTATATTTTTTTCTATAAATAACTACATTTCCATTGCAAAAAAAAAATAATGTGTACGGATTTAGAACAAAAAATCACCTATTTTATTATATTCAACACACAAAAAAATGCAGTTTCGCTCGTTAACACCACGGTGTACTTCAGATTTACCTGACATCGAAAGGTCACATTTTTTTTTACTTAGACTTAGATATAAAAATATGTTGTAAAAACAAAAGTGCAATCTGGGTTTACTAAATAAAAAAAACTGCTATTCTTCTGCTATTATTGGATTGTTTTATTACTTCTGATATTGTTTTTTTTTTATTGATTTTATATTTATTTTGGTAATAATCCCCCCAAAAAAGTTCTATCCCCATGTATAGGCCTAAACTATAAGAGGGCCCAGATACAGGCTAATATGTAGTATTATATAATATTTAGTATTATATATATTAATACAACCTATACACTGTATGTGCTACGGGATAATCTTGAAATTAGGGGTTTGGTAAAATATCTAAATATAACATTGGGACATGTCTGGGGCAAAAATACTGGGTTGATTTTATTAAACAAAATACCCATGAGAACTATAAATAACATTATATAAAGTATCATATACATTGCAATTATCACTTGCCCTAAACATCTCTAGTTTATCATTTTAGTAGGAAAATATAGAACATTAAAAATAATGTATACATTTCCTCAAAATTTTAATCATTTTAAAATTGTTGATAACTTTTATGCTTTTTTTTTTACCCCCAAGTATGCTATCCATGAAAGTTACATCAAAAATATTACAAATATTTGAAGTTATCTGAAAAACTGCAAAAAACACCCCTCAAGATGCATGAAAGATATCTCACTGGGACAAATGCACTAAAAGATGACAAAATAGTGCGTGTGTGTGTGTGGGGGGGGGGGGGGGGGGGCAGAAAGAGATGGCTGGGGGGGGGGGGAGGGGCAGGTGCAACACACAAAAGTAGTAGTTTTATCTGTTTTTTACTATTTATTTACATTGTGACCCTCTTTTGTCTTTCTGTCCATCTGACTACCAATAAAAACAACTGATGGAATAAAAGGGGTGAGGGGGGGGGGGGGTAATAACGTGAAATCCCTGGGTGTATATTAACACAAAAAAAAATATTTTTATATTTTTTTAAATGGCTCCTATACCTTGCAGAACATAGTGCAGATAAGCATGCCGCCCCAGTGTTACTTTCTATCACAGCTCTCAATATTTGCTATTCTTACATATTTATGGTTATATGCTGACATTCCAACAAAAGACTAATATTTCAAAATGTTCTTTATTTGTGATGTTATGGATATAAATGCTTTGCATGGCATCCCAGTTATTCCCTCCCCGCCCTCAACTAAAACTTAAGACGATAAAAAAAACAAATTGTCAGAATAAGCAGCAGACGTGAGAAGAGAGATCTGAAGCAGGGGTAAGAGTTAGACAGGGGAGGAGATGGGAGGGAGAGAGGAAGAAAGAGAGAGAGAGAAAGAGAGAGAGAGAGAAAGAGAGAGAAAGAGAGAGAGAAAAAGAGAGAGAAAGAGAGAGAGAAAAAGAGAGAGAAAGAGAGAGAGAAAAAGAGAGAGAAAGAGAGAGAAAGAGAGAGAAAGAGAGAGAAAGAGAGAGAAAGAGAAAAAGAGAAAGAGAGAGAGAAAGAGAGAGAAAGAGAGAGAAAGAGAGAGAGAGAGAGAGAGAGAGAGAGAGAGGGAGAAAGAAAGAGAAAGAGAGAGAGAAAAAAGAGGGAGAAAGAGGGAGAGAGAGAAAGAGGGAGAAAGAGAGAGAAAGAAAGAGGGAGAAAGAGAGAGAAAGAGAGAGAGAGCTTTAGAGAAAGAGAAAGGGAGAAAGAGAAAGAAAGAGAAAGAGGGATAGAGAGAGAGAGAGAAAAAGAGAAATAGGGGAGAGAGAGAGAGAGAGAAAGAGGGAGAAAGAGAGAGAGAGAGAGCGTTAGAGAAAGGGAGAAAGAGAGAGAGAAAGAGAAAGAGGGATAGAGAGAGAGAGAGAGAGAGAAAAAGAGAAATAGGAGAGAGAGAGAGAGAGAGAGAAAGAGGGAGAAAGAGAGAGAGGAGCAAAGGTAAACAAAAAAAAAGTAAGAATAAGATGGAGGGGTTAAAAGAGAGAGTGTAATTATTGGGCAGGAATAAACCTGGGAATAATGGAATTAGAGAATTAAATATCATATTAAATATCTCCCTTCCTAGATGGATATTTTAACCCAGATAAACAGTCCATATAAAAACAAACATGAAAAGAGGGGATATATAACTTACCCTTTTAAACCCACCTATCAGCCAGCTAAAAACACCCCAGAGAAATAGAGAAAGAGAGAGACAGAAAAAAAGAGATAGAGGGAAAAAGAGAGAGAAAGAAGAGAGGGGAGAGAGAGAACAGGAGAAAAAGAGAAAGACGGAGAAAGAGAGAGAAAGAAGAGAGAGGGGAGAGAGAGAACAGGAGAGAAAGAGGGAGAAAGGGAGAGAACAAAGAGAGAGAAAGAAGAGAGAGGGGAGAGAGAGAACAGGAGAGAAAGAGGGAGAAAGGGAGAGAACAAAGAGAGAGAAAGAAGAGAGAGGGGAGAGAGAGAACAGGAGAGAAAGAGGGAGAAAGGGAGAGAACAAAGAGAGAGAAAGAAGAGAGGGGAGAGAGAGAACGGGAGAAAAAGAGAAAGAGGGAGAAAGAGAGAGGGGAGAGAGAGAATGGGAGAAAAAGAGAAAGTGAGATGGAAAGACAAAGAAAGAGAGACATAGGGAGAGCGAGAAAGAGAGGGGTGAGCAAAGGTT
>CM050175.1:51293331-51308331 GCA_027410445.1 Discoglossus pictus
GACATGGACCTCTCACCTCCTCCTAATACACAGACACCAGAAGATGGACCTCACATCTCCTACTAATACACAGATACCAGGACACGGACCTCTCACCCCCTTCCTAATATCCAGACAAAGGACATGGACCTCTCACCTCCTCCTAATACACAGATATCAGGACATGGACCTCTCACCGCCTCCTAATACGCAGACACCAGGACATGGACCTCTCACCTCCTCCTAATACGCTGACAAAGGACATGGACCTCTCACCTCCTCCTAATTCACAGATACCAGGACATGGACCTCTCACCTCCTCCTAATACACAGACACCAGAAGATGGACCTCACATCTCCTACGAATACACAGATACCAGGTGTTGGACCTCACATCTCCTACTAATATGCAGATATCAGGAACTCTCACCTCCTCCTAATATACAGTCAGGTGCCCTTCACCTTTTTCTAATACAAGGTAAGCTTCTCCTTTCTTACATGAGAGCCTGAATCACCTCTCCTTCTAATACAAAGACATTTGGACAAGTAATTCTCCCATCTTCCTGGCACCCCAGTAGTTCATACAAAGAACTGCCTTTCAGCAGGGGTGGTAGACAATGTGCACAGAATAACCAAAACTGAACCCATACTGTAGCCAGTGTTTGGTATAGCAGTATGATTGTATTTTATATGTGAACTCTATGTTATGTTATTCTTTGCTGCAGTGGGAGAGAAAGATAATCTGCGGAGCTGAGAGCTACCTCAGCTGGGGGTTTGTTAGTCAGCCAAACATAATCAGCCCCTCAACCACCAGTAATTCAAATAGAAAAAAAGCTATTACAGTAGTTGATACAGTAATAGAACTGATTTCCAGCACAGGTGGTAGACAAGGTGCAGATAATAAACAAGGCTGAACCCACACTGCAGTCAGTGTTTGGTATAGCAGTATGATTGTAATTGTTATGTTAACTCTATGTTATTCATTGCTGCAGGGACTGTGGTGGAATGTGCTGCAGAGATATAGAGACTCTTATAGGAAAATAGATAGCACCTTGTTAGATGGATATGTGCCAGATTACAAATCCCATGATTCTTTGCTGCAGAGACAAGATATTTGCTACAATGTTGCAATTGCCTCTGACAGGCCGAAAAGAATTATGAATTTTATGCTAATTTAGCCTTGGGGTTTTACGGGGCGTTTACTCTCAAATACAACTGGCAGAAAATAGAAGAAATTGTGCTAACTTCTGGGTAAGTTTATTAATGTTTATATAATCAGTTTGACAAAATCAATTAGATGCATTAAAGCAAAACATAATTTGATATAAAAGACAAAAATTTACATTTTGTGTTTACTTATATTTTACTTTATAAAAACATTTTGCCCCTTATCAAGTTTAGTTACTTAAAAGACTATATAGAAAATAAATGATCACAGTGGTCCTTTAATTGGACAAAGCAATGATACAATATCACTGTCTTAGACTTATTGGGGGCACTTGAGAGGACTTATCTAAACAGGATGAAGGTGCTACATGTTTATGGCCATCACCCATAGAGTAATTTACATTAAGAAGCTTGTGTAATATTTACAGTAACACAACAAAGATCTCAGATATGAAAAATACACATAAATATATTTGCAACTGGTTGTTATTAAAAAAAACTGAGAGGAACTTGGCGGGGACATGCAAAGGAGTTAGATATTTTAAACATTAATAACATGAAAAAAGTACTTCATCTATTTATTGATTCAAAAGATCAATTATCTGTCTGTCATAGTTTGGGTGTGATAAACAAGAAGAGCCTACTTGGTATCCACTATAATAATGCCTGCGTGATGCACTGTGAGCAGGCGCAGGTATAAGCACGTGAGCACTCAGAGGAGGGGGAAGGAGAGAGA
This sequence comes from Discoglossus pictus, assembly GCA_027410445.1. Lineage (NCBI taxonomy): Eukaryota > Metazoa > Chordata > Amphibia > Anura > Alytidae > Discoglossus > Discoglossus pictus. The sequence goes on from CM050175.1 coordinate 51,295,214, forward strand.
GAGGGCACAGATAAGATAGGGCACAGAGAGAAAGAGAGAGGGCACAGAGAGAGATATGGCACAGAGAGAAAGAGAGAGAGGGCACAGATAGAGATAGGGCACATAGAGAAAGAGAGAGGGCACAGAGAGAAAGAGAGAGGGCACAAAGAGAGATAGGGCACATAGAGAAAGAGAGAGGGCACAGATAGAGATAGAGCACAGAGAGAAAGAGAGAGGGCACAGAGAGAAAGAGATAGTGCACAAAGAGATAGGGCACAGAGAAAAAGAGAGAGGCCACAAAGAGAGATAGGGCACATAGAGAAAGAGAGAGGGCACAGAGAGAAAGAGAGAGGGCACAGAGAGAGAGACAGAGAAAGGGGACAGAGAGAAAGGGAGAGTGCACAGAGAGAAAGAGAGAGGACACAGAGAGAGAGGACACATTGAGAGATAGGGCACAAAGAGAGAGAGAGAGAGGGCAGACAGATCAAAAGAGAGGGCCACGATAGACACGGGGCAGAGTGAGAGAGAGAGTGCACTGATAGAGAAAAGAGAAAGAGCACAGATAGAGAGAGTACACAGAGAGTGTGAGAGAGTGCACATAGAGAGAGTGCCCACACAGAGAGAGCATGCACAGAGTGAGAGAGCATGCAGAGAGAGAGAGAGCGTGCACAGAGAGAGAGAGAGAGAGAGAGCGTGCACAGAGAGAGAGAGAGAGAGAGAGAGAGCGTGCACAGAGAGAGAGAGAGAGAGAGAGAGAGAGAGAGCGTGCACAGAGAGAGAGTGTGCAGAGAGAGAGAGAGTGTGCACAGAGTGAGAGAGTGTGCACAGAGCTAGGGTGTCCACAGAGAGAGAGAGCACCCACAGAGAGAGAGCACCCACAGAGAGAGAGCATGCACAGAGACAGAGAGCATGCACAGAGAGAGAAAGAGCGTACACAGAGAGAGAAAGAGCGTACACAGAGACAGAGAGCATGCACAGAGAGAGAAAGAGCGTACACAGAGAGAGAGAGAGCAAGCAGAGAGAGAGCGTGCACAGAGAGAGAGCGTGCACAGAGAGAGAGCGTGCACAGAGAGAGAGCGTGCACAGAGAGAGAGAGAGATCATGCAGAGAGAGAGAGAGCGTGCATAGAGAGAGAGAGAGCGTGCACAGAGAGAGAGAGAGAGCATGCACAGAGAGAGAAAGAGAGCGTGCACAGAGAGAGCATGTACAGAGAGAGAGAGAGAGCGTGCACAGAGAGAGAGCATGCACAGAGAGAGAGCATGTACAGAGAGAGAGAGAGTGTGCACAGAGAGAGAGCACGAACAGAGAGTGTGTGTGTATATATATATATATATATACTGTATATAAATGAATAAATATTACATTTCTCTACTGAAATGTACATCTACAAGTTAAATCTATAAAAGTTGCCTTTATTTTTCTGCTTGCTAAAATGTAATCAACAGATGTACATGGCGTGCGGCATCCATGTGGTCATGAGAGATGGACACGTCTGAAAAACTGAACAACAACAATAACACTAAGGTGCAGTCAGCAAATTCTACCAAAATATATTAAGATCCCAAAACATATCAAGTTCTAGAAATAATCAAAAGCTGCAAATTCTAGCTATAATGTATAGTCGTTTAGTCGTTACCGACTCTCCGTGACCTCATGGACTATGCATAGCACACCAGGACATCTTTATGTCCATAGTCATATGGTCATGCTGGTCCACTTGTAGTGGGTTGCCAGTTCCTTCTCCAGTGGGCCACAATATACAGCTCCTGGTATTCCTAGGTGGTCTCCCATCCAAGTACTGGCCAGGCCCAACCCTGCTTGGCTTCAGGGTGGTGTGACCTCTTGGTTCCCTGACTGGAATCAAACCCAAATCGCAGCGGTGTAGGCACCGAATCCTAACCACTGGACCACCAGGGAACCCTGTTAAATTAGTAACTGCATATAAATTAATACACATTTTAGTTACCAATATAACTTATTTTAATAATCTTAAAACATCTTAAAAATATAATTTAGTTAGGAATAATCTGCATATTATTTAATAGGGATTATATCTATAAATTAGTGTTTGCTTTTATACTTGGGTTTAATATCTGAGTTTCTGAGGATAAAATAGAGATATTTGCTAGTGCACATTATTGGGTTATTATCAGTTTTAATTGTTTCTCTAATATAAAAGTGATATATAATTATTAGACCATTATAAAGTAGCAAAGCAATGTGTTTCCTACAGTAAAATGAATATATCTCTCTCATGTCAGAATCCACTTATATTTATCTATAAAAGAACGTGAACAACAGTTTTTTTTCTTCAAATGTTTAAAAGAACACATTTTAAATATTCCAAAAGTTTTTTTTTTACGTGAAAATATATTAAGTAAAAACAGTTAAAACTTCATTGAAACAAACAGAAAATGTAGAGAGTAAAAATAGCGACGTTATGATGCAACAAATAACATAGAGCCATGTCCCTTTAAGGTACCTGGGGAGCTGTCCACCAGCAAGTGCTGAATACTCCAGGTACTGAAATCTATGCCCTGTTTATTTTCTCCAAAAACGTATTTTTGTTCTTAAATTTCCAGCCTTTCCAGATATATATAAGAAAACATATTATGTCATAAAGATACGTATGAATTAAGTTGATCTAGTTCAGTATAAACAAAGTAACAGATTTCCCTGTCCATCTCTCTCTATATAAATATATATACATATAGATGCATTTTTGAAAACCTTTTTCTATAAAAAGATTTGTATGTAATATTAATAGTGTTTCCATCTGTCTATAGATACAGACATTTAGTTTCTGCTTTTATAAACAACAAATACATCAAGTATAAAGTATACATAGAGTATAAAATCAATCTATCACTATATCCATCCATCCATCTATCTGTCCAACTATAGATTAATCTACCTATTTATCTATAGATCTATCTATCTATCTATCTCCCTCTCTATCTATCTATCTATCTATCTATCTATATATCTATCTTGAAGCCACTTAGTTTTCCAAAATATCTTTCTCTTCACAACATTTTCTTTCAACACATATTTGTATAGATGGATGTGTGTAGGGACATATAGATAGATAGATAGATAGATAGACAGACAGACAGACAGACAGACAGACAGACAGACAGAGAGGCATATAGATAGATAGAGAAAGAGATAGAGAAAGATGGATCTATATATATATATAGATGTGTGTAAAGATAAATAGATATTGGCTATTAGTATAGTACTGAAGAGAGAGAGAGAGAGAGAGAATGAGCGAGATGGATCTATAGATGGGTGTGTGAAGGATAGATAGACAGAGGAAGTAAGACAGAGCGAGATTTAGATTATGGGAATATATACTGGATATTAGATAGATAGATAGTGGGATAGAGGGATAGATAGAGCTATAGATAGATAGATAGATAGATAGATAGATAGATAGATAGATAGATAGATAGATAGATAGATAGATAGATAGATGGATCAATGGATGGATGGATGGTAGATAGAAGAGCTACACTTCAAAACAGTCAAACTAATTTCTGAAAATAAAAATGATGTCCTCTAATTTATTACCTTGTTATCTGCATTTCCACTGCATTGGAATGTACAATTTCTGCAGATCAGTTTTCTTGGTGGAAGAAGGCTTTAAATGCAGGGGGAGCTTCAATCTGCATAATGGGAATGTGGCAACTAAAACTACTTGTGCTTTCAACTGTACTAATGGAAATTTCATTAGGTTAGTGGAGAATCAATGATGCGAATCTGTAACATAAAAAAAAAAAACAACAAATGCAATTATTGTAATAATATGTAATTGCAAAACTACATGTTTTTTAAGGTTATTTTACAGTGACAGTAGACTTGCAATCTTGAAAAATTTAGTAATAATGTAGGATTATAGTTGTGACCTGTTCACTTTACACATAAAATAGAAACAAACATATCCGTGACAATACCATGGCAGTAAAACGAATGCACTTCAATTATCACAATATATATATACTAGTCGTTTGCCCATCCTAATGATGGGATAATATATTTTTTTCCCATCCCCTTCCCCTGCATATCTTTCCTCCCTCTCCCTCCTCTGTGTCTCTTCCCTCCCCCCTCTCCCTCCCATGTGTCTCTTCCCTTCCCCCTGTCTCTTTCCTCACCCTCCCCTCTCTGTCTCTTTTCTCCCCCTCCCCTCTCTCTCATTCCCCCTATCCATACCCTGTGTCTCTTTCCCTCCCTTCCCTCCCCTGCCTCCCCTCTACCTCCTCTTTGTCTCTTCCCCCTCTCCCTCTCCTGTATCTCTTTCACCCCTCTCACTCCCCTGTATCTATTTCCCCCTCCTCCCTCCCCTGTGTCTCTTTGCCTTTGTCTCTTTCCCACCTTCCCCCTCTCTGTCCCTTTCCGCCCCTCTGCTGGCGCTGCACATGCGCACTGCGGGATGTATGGAATTCCGTACCCTGGGGCGTTATGCACACTTTACAAACTATATTAGTGATATACACACCCATATATATATATATATATAGAGGGGGAGAGAGAGAAAGAGGGGGAGAGGGAAAAAGAGATGAAAGAGGGTGTCAATAGATAGAAAGATGAATAGACAGTTACTAAACAACACTGCCACTTTTAACTACTGTACATGATAGATATATATTGAAACAGCTGTACGTGGATAGGATTCTCAGCTTGTGTATAGTCCAAACTTGGCTTTGCATAAAGGCTGTGTGATGCAGCAGGCATAAGCTTAAAGAAAGTCATGTTTAAAATGGTTATGGATTGAAGAGTGAGGTATTTGTGGGCACATTTGCATGTCCCAGCTCAGCTTCCCAGAATGCAGTGTAATAACTGTTTTTCTCGGAATTCTGAGCTGGAAGCAGGTTTTTTTTAACTAGCTTTGGACATTCAAATGTGAACACAAATGTACTATATATTTATTATATACTAGTTGTTTGCCTGTCATAAATGACGGGATAATATATATATATTCCCCCTCCCCCATCCCCTGTATCTCTTCCCCCCTCCCCATCCCCTGTGTCTCTTCCCTCTGCCTCCCCTGTCTCTTTCCCCCTTTCCCCCTCTGTCTCTTTCCTCCCCCTCTCCCTTCCCTGTGTCTCTTTCCCCCTCCCCTTCGCCTCTCCCTCCTTTTTGTCTCTTCCCCCATCTCCCTCCTGTGTCTCTTCACCCCTCTCCCTTTCCTGTGTCTCTTCCCCCTCTCCCTCTCCCTTTCCCGTGTCTCATCCCCCTCTCCCTTTCTCGTGTCTCTTCCCCCTCTCCCTTCCCTGTGTCTCTTCTCTCCTTCCCCTCTTCCTCCTCTTTGTCTCTTCCCCATCTCCCTCCCATGTGTCTCTTCCCCCTCGCCCTTCCCCGTGTCTCTTCCCCCCTCTCCCTTCTCTATGTCTCTTCTCTCCTTCCCCTCTTCCTCCTCTTTGTCTCTTCCCCCTCTCCCTTCCCTGTGTCTTTTCCCCCTCTCCCTTTCCCGTGTCTCTTCCCCCTCTCCCTTCCCTGTGTCTCTTCTCTCCTTCCCCTCTTCCTCCTCTGTCTCTTCCCCATCTCCCTCCCATGTGTCTCTTCCCCCTCTCACTTTCCCGTGTCTCTTCCCCCCTCTCCCTTCCCTGTGTCTCTTCTCTCCTTCCCCTCTTCCTCCTCTTTGTCTCTTCCCCATCTCCCTCCCATGTGTCTCTTCTCCCTCTCCTTCCCCGTTCCCTCCTTTTTGTCTCTCCCCCATCTCCCTCCTGTGTCTCTTCGCCCCTCTCCCTTTCTCGTGTCTCTTCCCCCCTCTCCCTTGTGTCTCTTCTCTCCTTCCCCTCTTCCTCCTCTTTGTCTCTTCCCCCATCTCCCTCCCATGTGTCTCTTCTCCCTCTCCTTCCCCGTTCCCTCCTTTTTGTCTCTCCCCCATCTCCCTTCCCTGTGTCTCTCTGCCCCTCTCCATTCCCCGTGTCTCTTACACCCTATGCCTTCCCCCCTCTCCTTCCCCTCTCCCTCCTCTTTGTCTCTTCCCCCATCTCCCTCCCCTGGGAAACATAGATATTGGGTATCACTAATAATGATATCTAGTCCTGAATATTGGACATGACTGATAATAAATACTGTGCATCAAAAGTATTAAATATTACTATATATAATAAAAATAAATATCTCATTCAGTGTCAGTTGTATACAACATTTGCATTTAGCCCTGGCATTGTATAATATGTATCACTGATACAAATGACAATATATTCCAAATATAAATTGAAAATCACTGATGTAAATACTATATTATTAGCAATAGGTTCTGGATATTACAACATTAGAACATGTATATTATGTTATTACATTATGTGAACTGCTGGTATTAAATACTGAAAAATATTGAATAACATATCTATACGATGCAATATAGGACTGGCAATAGTGTCATATATCAATGTAATATTGTTTAGAACTGAAAAATAATATAATTTATTGTATTGCATTAGAAGAAAAATGTATTTACAATTAAATATTTGTTTTATATTCTTTTTATTGAAGTATATTTGATCCAGCTAACTGAATGCTATAATGTACTGCAACAAATAACACCCTAGATCAACTAAACTTCGCTGAGGCTGCTGTGGCTTTTTTCTATGAAGAAAATTGTTACAGGGCCTAGTAAAGCTTTGTGATCAAGGGGAAATTCTGACACAACTGGAATGTGGCAGTTAAAACTGACAGTTCTTATATAAGGAGCAATGGAATGCTTATTTATTTTACTTATTTAAGGACAGACCTTACTGAGAAAGTAGCAGATGGAAGCAGGACAGAAGAGGCAATGCAACCCTGCAGGAGTGGAAATACATATAAAAGCTAAAAATGTAAAGGTTAAGTTATTTTATTTTTTATTTTCTGCTTTATAAAACAAAATTGCAAACATACTAAAATAAATATAGGAAACTGATAAACAGTATATACATATATTTACAATCCAGTCCTACCCAGCTATTACAATCTATCATACCCAGTGTAATTGTATTTGGGGGAAGATTGTCCCACATTTTGGCGTGTCAATAAACAACAACAGGGCAGAACTTGTTGGCCATAATCTACAAACACATTTTTTTTTAAAGTCACTGTTGAATACTCCTTTGATTATGGCCAAACTGTTTTTCTATACATCTATATTTACTGTTGATATATGCATAAACCTTTTAGTACAGTTTGCATATTTGTAAGTAAATCTAAACAGTTTACCTGCTGCTTATAAGTACTTATTACGTAAAACATGGGTACCCTAATTTACCACCCCTGATTTAAGTTGTAATTTGCTTCTTTCATAACATAAAAATTACACTATTTTGTCACAGTGTAGCAGCTGGAATAGTTTATTAAAATATCTGTTCCTTTGGTTTTCTTTAATGTATTTTCCTTAATAACTGTATTTGCACCTACATTACATTCAGTTGTATATAGACCATTATGTGCATGTGTATGTGATGTGTCCTGCGTGGGGTGGGAGGTTTCTGGCTTACAAAAAAATGAATTCTTGTCTGCATGCAGAATACTGTATTACCGGATAAAATCAAAATAAATATGAAAATATTGATTGATAGATAGATAGATAGATAGATAGATGGATGGATCTATAGATAAATTGGTAGATGGATCTATAGTTGGACAGATAGATGGATATAGAGATAGATGGATAGATAGAAGGATAGATAGATAGATAGATAGATGGATGGATAGATAGATAGATGGATCTATAGTTGGACAGATAGATGGATGGGTGGATCTATAGATGGATGGATGTATATAGAGATAGATAGATTTTATATGCTGTATTTATTGTTTATAAAAGCATAAACTAAATGTCTGTATCTATAGACAGATGGAAACACTAATAATATTACATACAAATCTTTTTATAGAAAAGGTTTTCAAAAATGCATCTATATGTATATATATTTATATAGAGAGACAGGGAAATATGTTACTTTGTTTATACTGAACTAGATTAACTTAATTCATACGTATAGATAGATAGATAGATAGATAGATAGATAGATAAAAATATATTTCAATATTTGAGTCCAGCAGCATCATTTATAAGGGAATGCTATAAAATTAGTTTTTAATTAAAGTAAACAATCATTCTGATGCATGAACTGGTCCCTGGAAGCATCCATGATACTTTGGTGAAGGCTAGGAAAGGAGCATTTATATTTCTGCAGAAGCATGACTTGCACTTATTTGCCTGCTTTTCAGCTGTGGACCGGGGTTGGTGTCAAATGAAAAAAGTTACAGTGGCATAGGAAATCCCCTTTTCCCCCACTGCTCATCTATCAGCTCATAGATAAGATAACCACATCCCCTCAGGCTCAGAGTTATCAGGAAGTATTGATGCCAGACAAGATGGAATCCTCTGGTCACAAACACAAAGAAAGATATTGTCTATAAATATGTTATGCTCATGTCTTATCGAGCTGCTAATGTTTTTACTTTGTGACATACTGCACAATCAATTTAAGAGCCACTATTGTTATAAAACATAGATAGAAATTCCCTGAAGAAGTCTGGTCACGAAACGTGTAGGTTTGACGGGTCCTTATTAAATATATGTGCATAGCAGCACCACTATTATATAATGTTTACCTGAAGTCTATGTTTTATAACAATAGTGAACATGTGTCAACTTTAGGACTCATAATATATATTTTTTTTATGTTTATCTATATATCTATAATAATTTCACCTCAATAGGGGTGATAGGCTAAGTTGGCTTTGTCTTGTTTTTTCGCTATTTGTACCCTTTTTTTCCTGTGACTGTTGAGACTTTTTTGTTTTTATAAAGAAAGAGAAGATTCTTAAGGTATCATAAAGATATCAATGAATTTATTTTATAACTATTTGTACAGGTATCTCTCTCTGTCAACGTCTTCCATATTGCAGAAGTTAAACAAAAGGATGAATAGAAAGTTCATTATTTTACAAGAGCAGAGGGAGGTCTAAAGCCCTTCACCCATTTATTGATTGGTCCCAGGGAACCCTCAAACTTTATTTAATGAATAAAGTGCTGAATTATTTGGGTCATTAATCCCCCACATAAATTCTTTCAGTTGTTGGACAGACTAAAAGTAATTTTTTGGAAACCTAGCGAGTTGGTCGCACTCGTTTATGATTATTGGGTCTCATTATTCATTATGTGTATAATGCGCATACTTGGAAGATCATTAGACCCATTTATTAAACATGCAGGTTTTTTAAAGACCATCTGAACGCATATTCTCTTATTCTTAAATTTGGTATTTACAACATTTTCTCTAGATGTTAGCATATCGGTTCACTAAGAACAGACTTAATTCCTTAACAAATTTACGAAGAATGAGATAGTAGTTTTAACAGCACATTATTCAAGTGGTACACTGTTTATTTATACCTTAACTCACCACTGAACAATGATTATATATATATATATAAACGTTTGAGTAACTAGGAGTATAATATAGTAGGAAAAATGTCAAACAGCTAATGTTTAACTAGAACAAAATCATTTGATGGCTCTGCAGGATTTTGAATGCATCCATGTTAGTTATATGATGGGGAAGGTCTATTAGTTTCAATATGATTAAATTAGCATTGTTCTGGCATCCATTACCACACTGGATTCCCATATCTGCTAGAATTAAGTTCAAAATTCGCCCTCAACAACACTAAAATCACTTACATATCAGATCCTATCTCCAGATATTTCTCTAACTCCCCCCCCACTATTCCCATGATATATATTGTGTTCCCCTCCATCACCTCATCACTCTTTCTTCTCTCTTACATATCAAGTCTTATCTCTAGATATTCCTCTAACTTCCCCCCACTCTTCCCATGATATATATTCTGTTCCCCTCCATCACCTCATCACCTCATCACTCTTTCTACTCTCTTACATATCAGATCTTATCTCCAGATATTCCCCTAACTTCCCCTCAACTCTTCCCATGATATATATTTTGTTCCCCTTCATCACATCCTCACTCTTTCTACTCTCTTACATATCAGGTCTTATCACCAGATATTCCCCTAACTTCCCCTCCACTCTTCCCATGATATATATTTTGTTCCCCTTCATCACATCCTCATTCTTTCTACTTTCTTACATATCAGATCTTATCTCCAGATATTCCCCTAACTTCCCCTCCTCTCTTTCCATGATATATATTTTGTCACCTTCCCCCCCCCCCCCCACTCTTCCCAGGATATGTATTTTGTCACCTGTCATCCTTACTCTTTCTTCTCTAAGACTTTTCTTGTGCAGCTCCACTCTCTACTACTCGTCACAGTTTAAAAAAAAAAAAAAATGTCTGAAAACCATCTATTCAGAGAAGCCCCCAACTTGTTCCCTAGCATTAGGGATTCAAACAAGACTGTGACCACCTCATGTACATGGATCCTGCTGGACAACAGACAAGCAACCACATTTCCTCTTGTGTCTAAAAAAACTTACCAGGGTCGGATTTCCATCTTTGGAAACCCTATGCACAGCAACTTCCTCCTTCTTGTAACTCTCTAGTTACAGGCGTTCTCCCCTTACTATTTACTTTCTTTATGCCAATGAACATTTTGAAGTATTAAATGAGGCGTCCTTCCCAGGGAAGTGCTGCTAGGTAGTTGACTAGTTGGCCTAATGAGAAATCTGGCCATGCTCTTAACCCACTTAGAATGTAAGCTCTTCCGAGTGGTGGGCCCTCTACACCATCTGTACCCGTATCTAACTTCTGTCACGTCTGTCATCTATTAACTGTATCCACTGTACTACGTGCTCTAGAATATGCTGGTGCTTTATAAATAAAGGATAAAAACAATTATCTAACAAAGACTATTGACCTTCCCCATTTTCCTCCTCCCTCCATTGATAGATATATAAACACGCCGAGTTCGGGGAAATTGATGTAACAAACACAAAATGGATTCCTCTAAGGTTCAAAAATTTCGATTTTCTATTTTTTTAAAATTTTATCTAACATAGCTGCTGATGTTATTTGTTTGGTACATAAGTTGACAAACACGTGTTTTTTGGTTGAACTACAGTGGTCCATTAAGTCTGTAAAAAATCTGATTTTCTTGTTTTAATGCCCACTGCTTAAACAGCTGCTAATAATGTTAGTTTATTGTGTACTTCACAAAAAAGTGTATTTTTTCTTGAACTATATTGCCTCTGTAAATAAATATATGGAAAGGGTAATGCATAAAAGTTTAAGAACGGACAAGGAAAAGTGGCAATTAGAAGCCATTTAGTGGGTAGAGAGTGTTCAACAATACCTTCAACAGACTGAATTTTTTCATAACCTTGAATCTTTCTGTAAATTAAAGGTTGTGTGCTTTAGAAACAGCAACAGTGTATACGCATGAAAATGAAAACTGAAGCCAAGAAGTTGAAGTGATAATGGTATATAAAAAAAAAAAAGTTTTAGTTTGATAAAAAACTAAAAACTAACTGTCATTGCCATCTCCATGTTGGCTCTTAATACCATCTCCATCTCTAAGTATGTTTTTTTGTCACGTCAATGCTGAGATTATCTCATTGCCACGCAGTTTATTGCCATTTGCAGACAAATAAAGGAGCCTTAGAAGTCAAGACATAATAGATAGAGGGAAGTATTTATGAAATAACAATGGAGATGGATATGACTTTATATATCAAAGGCATATAACGTAATGTTTTGTTTTTTTACTTTTGAGAATATAGGAGGATAGATAGATAGATAGATAGATAGATAGATAGATAGATAGATAGATAGATAGGGAGATACATAGATAGAGGGGGAGAGAGAGAGAGGGGAGAAAGAGAGAGAGAGGGGAGATAGATAGACAGACAGACAGACAGACAGACAGACAGACAGACAGATAGATAGATAGATAGATAGATAGATAGATAGATAGATAGATAGATAGATAGATAGATGGGGAGATACATAGATAGAGGGGGAGAGAGAGAGAGGGGAGAAAGATAGAGAGAGGGGAGATAGATAGATAGACAGATAGAAGGATAGATAGAAGGATAGATAGATGGGGAGATACATAGATAGAGGGGGAGAGAGAGAGAGAGGGGAGAAAGATTGAGAGAGGGGAGATAGATAGAAAGAGGGGAGAGAGAGGGGGGATAGAAAGAGAGAGGGGGATAGAAAGAGAGAGGGGGGGATAGATAGAAAGAGGGGAGATAGACAAATAGAAAGAGGGGAGATAGATAGATAAAAAAGAGGAAAGATAGATAGAGGGGAGATAGAGAGAGAGAGGGGGAGAGAGAGAGAGAGAGAGGGGAGATAGATATAGGGGAGATAGAGAGAGAGGGGAGATAGATATAGGGGAGATAGAGAGAGAGGGGAGATAGATAGAGAGAGGGGTAGAGAGAGAGAGGGGAGATAGATAGAAAGAGGGGAGAGAGAGGGGGGTAGAAAGAGAGAGAGGTAGATAGAAAGAGGGGAGATAGATTGATAGAAAGAGGGGAGATAGATAGAGGGGAGATAGAGAGAGGGGGGAGATAGATAGAGAGAGGGGAGATAGATATAGGGGAGACAGAGAGAGAGGGGGGAGATAGAGAGAGGGGGAGAGAGAGAGGGGAGATAGATAGAGGGGAGATAGAGAGGAGAGATAGATAGAAAGAGGGGAGATAGATAGATAGATAGATAGAAAGAGGGGAGATAGATAGAGGGGAGATAGAGAGAGAGGGAGAGGGGGAGAGAGAGAGGGGGGATAGATAGATAGATAGAGAGAGGGAGATAGATAGAGGGGAGATAGATAGATAGAGAGAGGGAGATAGATAGAGGGGAGATAGATAGAGAGAGGGAGATAGATAGAAAGAGGGGAGATAGAGAGAGGGGAGATAGAGAGAGGGGAGATAGAGAGAGGGGAGATAGATAAAGAGAGGGGAGATAGAGAGAGAGAGGGGAGATAGAGAGAGAGAGGGGAGATAGAGAGAGAGAGGGGAGATAGAGAGAGAGAGGGGAGATAGAGAGAGGGGAGATAGATAGAGAGAGGGGAGATAGATAGAGAGAGGGGAGATAGATAGAGGGGAGATAGATAGAGGGGAGATAGATAGAGAGAGGGAGATAGATAGAGAGAGGGGAGATAGAGAGAGGGGAGAAAGAGAGAGGGGAGATAGAGAGAGGGGAGATAGAGAGAGGGAAGATAGATAG
>CM050175.1:51318331-51353331 GCA_027410445.1 Discoglossus pictus
AACTAATATGTACGTCAGATAATTATTTATGTCTGGGCCAGTGTCGCACAACATATTTCCAGTGGGAAGTGTAGCTGAAACAGGTATGTGCCTATATGTTGATAAAAGTCTGAGTGTAATAAAATGTATCTATATACAGATAGTCATGTGTATGTATATATATATATATAGTCAAGTGTAATGGTTCATATCTCAGTAATGGCAAATTCAGTGAATGCACTTACCTGTTGATGCATCTACTAATGTCATTAGCATCAGATATTGCTTTGCAGTTTCATTCAGGGTCCACAATACGTTGACATTGGGATAATACGTTGCTGTAATTACATAGATACACAAATATGTATATTAACCCAGAACTTGATAAATGTATATGAAATATATGTATGACAGCTGAAACATGAAAAGTTGCTGGAGTCCTATATTGACCAATTAATAACATTATCAGAGCTCATGCTGAAGTGTTTGTAAAAGAGACAGTATTAGTATATATATGATACTATTTTTTTATATAATCATAAAGGCGTCCCCTTTAAGGACGAGATATGTTGAAAACGTCTTTAAAACTTATTTGTATGTAACTCAGATCTCTGATGAATAATAATAATAACAATATTAATGGTAATACTATAATGCCTCATACCCTGCTCTGTAATAATAAGTTACAGAAACTATTGTGCTCTCGCTTTTAATTCAAACCAACAGAACATAAAAGTGAACTCCTATGAACAGTAGTGGGGGCCCGTTCTTAAGTATGGGATGGGAACAACGCATGTATGTGTGTGTCTGTATATATATATATATATATATATATATATATATATATATATATATATATATTTATATTATTTACAGGTATTTCCAGTTTGTTTATCACTCATCGCCTCACCTCTATCACACACAGTCTGTATAATAGAGAGACTGATATATATATGTCACTCAGCTTAACATGATCATACTGTGCATCACAGTTGCATCAAGATATATCACACAGCCTAAGATCTTCATACATATCACACACAGTGTTATCTTTATGGCATCTTTATGGATCATACTAACCATCAAATATATCACATAGGGTATTGTCTGTAATAAATGTATCACATACAGCCTCACTTGGATCATACTTTTGGGAGTCTGCAGCTAAGGATCTCCTAGATAATGATCTAAATACAAATCCAGTTGTATATACGGCCATATTCCTGATGCATTCAGGATATAAGTCAGACCTTTACTGATGTATCTCCCAACTAAGGAACATTTTGGGCCTATCCCAAGTTCTCTCTCATGCCTGATGTCATGAGTAAAGGCTGGGGTAGGCCTGGACCATTGGTTTCCAATATAGTTTTTTTATTTTTTACCTGACTGACACTTTGTTGTGTCTGTATCACACACAGACTCTCCTGTATCACACATCATGTTTATGTATCACACACAGACTCTCCTGTATCACACATCATGTTTATGTATCACACACAAACTCTCCTGTATCACACATCATGTTTATGTATCACACACAGACTCTCCTGTATCACACACCATGTTTATGTATCACACACAGACTCTCCTATATCACACATCATGTTTATGTATCACACACAGACTCTCCTGTATCACACACCATGTTTATGTATCACACACAGACTCTCCTATATCACACATCATGTTTATGTATCACACACAGGCTCTCCTGTATCACACACACCATGTTTATGTATCACACACAGACTCTCCTGTATCACACATCATGTTTATGTATCACACACAGACTCTCCTGTATCACACAACATGTTTAAGTATAACACACACAGGCTCTCCCGTATCACACACCATGTTTATGTATCACACACACACTCTCCTGTATCACACATCATGTTTATGTATCACACACAGGCTCTCCTGTATCACACACACCATGTTTATGTATCACACACAGACTCTCCTGTATCACACATCATGTTTAAGTATAACACACACAGGCTCTCCTGTATCACACAACATGTTTAAGTATAACACACACAGGCTCTCCTGTATCACACACCATGTTTATGTATCACACACACACTCACCTGTATCACACATCATGTTTATGTATCACACACAGACTCTCCTGTATCACACAACATGTTTAAGTATAACACACACAGGCTCTCCCGTATCACACACCATGTTTATGTATCACACACACACTCTCCTGTATCACACATCATGTTTATGTATCACACACAGACTCTCCTGTATCACACAACATGTTTATGTATTACACACAGACTCTCCTGTATCACACATCATATTTATGTATCACACACAGACTCTCCTGTATCACACATCATGTTTATGTATCACACACAGACTCTCCTGTATCACACACCATGTTTATGTATCACACACAGACTCTCCTGTATCACACACCATGTTTATGTATCACACACAGACTCTCCTGTATCACACACCATGTTTATGTATCACACACAGACTCTCCTCGTATCACACACCATGTTTATGTATCACACACAGACTCTCCTGTATCACACACCATGTTTATGTATCACACACAGACTGTCCTGTATCACACATCATGTTTATGTATCACACACAGACTTTCCTGTATCACACATCATGTTTATGTATCACACACAGACTGTCCTGTATCACACATCATGTTTATGTATCACACACAGACTCTCCTGTATCACACATCATGTTTATGTATCACACACAGACTCTCCTGTATCACACACCATGTTTATGTATCACACACAGACTCTCCTATATCACACATCATGTTTATGTATCACACACAGACTCTCCTGTATCACACACCATGTTTATGTATCACACACAGACTCTCCTATATCACACACCATGTTTATGTATCACACACAGACTCTCCTATATCACACACCATGTTTCTGTATCACATACAGACTTTCCTGTATCACACACCATGTTTATTTATCACACACAGACTCTCCTTGTATCACACACCATGTTTCTGTATCACACACAGACTCTCCTGTATCACACACCATGTTTATGTATCACACACAGACTCTCCTATATCACACACCATGTTTATGTATCACACACAGACTCTCCTATATCACACACCATGTTTCTGTATCACATACAGACTCTCCTGTATCACACATCATGTTTAATTATCACACACAGACTCTCCTTGTATCACACACCATGTTTATGTATCACACACAGACTCTCCTGTATCACACACCATGTTTATGTATCACACACAGACTCTCCTGTATCACACATCATATTTATGTATCACACACAGACTCTCCTGTATCACACAACATGTTTAAGTATAACACACAGCCTTTATCGGTAACCTGTATTTAGTGCCCTTACCTGTATATCACACAGCCACATCCCATATATCTTCCCCTGTTTCAGACACAACCTCACCTGAGGAGACGGAAACCAATTTCTGACCTTCATGACTTAGGATCCAAGGAAGGAGACGACACTGGGGTGCTTCCATCTTCCTGAAACAGGTATAACACAAATCTATAAATGTCTGCTAACTGGAATCATTATATAAAGAGGCGCAAGATACTGAAAGATCAGGGTACAAATGCAAAAAAGTTTTGATGTTGGTGTTTGCACCTCACTGTACCAGTGCAGAGAACCCAAAACCTAAGAGACCAAGGATAGGCCATGAATACAATAAGAGACACGACCTCAGGGTTCAGAGACTGAAGTGTTCTGCAAAAATCTATGGAATCAGTGGTGTAGGAGCCAGAATAATTCTGGGGGGGATACAGCTCATTATATACACTGGCTGTGATATAGCTTATATATATATATATATATATTTATATACATGCAAACATAGAAAACTCTGGGGGGGATTTGTCCCCTCCATCCCCCAGTTCCTACACACATGTATGGAATATTCTGGTATTTTAAAATAAATAATTATATAATAATGAAAGACATGTTTATTAACTATAGCCAATAAAAATTCAAACAGCCCATAGCACACACTCACAAATGTAATGATTGTTTTAGGAAGACTGTAATTTCAGTATCAATAATTATCAGCACCAGGGCAGGTATAATGATAAATGGGCACACAGATAGAATGGACGAGCAGTGTACCTGCAAACAGAAAGGGGGTAAAATCTTGTGCTTATTACGAGCATGCTAAGGGGGGCTTCAACTCTTGTTCAGAGTACATAATCGTATAGAAAAGAGTGTGTATATATATATATATATATATAGTGGAGTAGTCGTGATTGTCCAGTAATCCAGATGAATAATTAGAGTATTGTAGTATATAGTGATACCGGTTATATTGGATAAATCTTTTATTTAGAGTGACAGGCTTTCAAGAGGTTTGACCATTAATCTATACGCCATAATCCTTTACTCTTCATAATGGGAGGCCAAACTTTTCAAAAGCTTGTTTGTCCAGTTCTGCGTTTATATATATATATATATATATATATATATATATATATATATATAAACATAGACTCAAGTACATTTACATACATGTGGGAATGCACAGGATGGACTAAATTTCCTACTGCTGTTATGCTAATTTTAAGCATCAAATAGCGTGGTGTATATATATATATATATATATATATATATATATATATATATATATATATATACACACAAATTTACATACATGTGGGAACATACAGGACGATCGAAATTTTAGATTGCTGAAATATATATATATATATATATATATATATATATATATATATATATAAGTTTGCAAGTTTTCAATGTTGAATATATATAGATTGTAAGTTTGCCAGTTTTCAATGTTGTATATATATATAGATTGTACGTTTGCAAGTTTTCAATGTTGCATATATATATATATAGATTGTAAGTTTGCCAGTTTTCAATGTTGCATATATATAGATTGTAAGTTTGCTAGTTTTCAATGTTGCATATATATATATATTGATTGTAAGTTTGCCAGTTTCCAATGTTGCATATATATATAGATTGTAGGTTTGCGAGTTTTCAATGTTGCATATATATATATATATATATATATATATATATATATATATATATACATATAGATTGTAAGTTTGCAAGTTTTCAATGTTGAATATATATAGATTGTAAGTTTGCCAGTTTTCAATGTTGCATATATATAAATTGTAGGTTTGTCAGTTTTCAATGTTGCATATATTTATATATATAGATTGTAAGTTTGCAAGTTTTCAATGTTGCATATATATATAGATTGTAGGTTTGCGAGTTTTCAATGTTGCATATATATATATATATATATATATATATATATATATATATATATAGATTGTAAGTTTTCAATGTTGCATATATATATAGATTGTAGGTTTGCGAGTTTTCAATGTTACAAGGTGCTTCAGGGAAGCACTACCGACACTGGGTTTTAAGCTCAAAGACTGGGCCCTCTATCCTTTGCAATGTGTTAATAATGTAATTGTCGTTGCCTCTAACTTAACCCTGTATAGCGCTACGGAATATGCTGACGCATTGCAAATAAACAATAATAATAATAATATAAACACAAACAAAATTAATGAGTAGTGCAACAGTATAATATCCTCTAACAGTATGCTTTAATGGATAAGGTGTTGTTACAATACAAAAACACAGTTGCCTAAAGGTACTAATATTAAATACGGTAGAAGATATTGCACAGGTGCACGCACACGTATATGTTAAAACTGTGTCATTTTATATACACATATAGGACATTGATAAAAACATGTGTAGGTAGATAGAATGCCATACGGATATATGTTTCTCTATATATGTGTGTGAGTGTGTGTGTATATATATATATATATATATATATATATATATATATATATATACGCACACACACGTACACACACAGTGATAATACTGAAACTACATGCAACACACCCAAAAACACACACACACATATTTATATATATATATATATATATATATATATATATATATATATATATAAATATAATGTATATATTGGTAAGAAGTATGTTTATCCCTTTAGCTATGTATAATAAGTAAGTCTAGAACAGGTTACATACATAAGACATATAGGCGTATGTCTTGAACTAATCAAATTTGTTACATAAGTATTTAACATGAAGTGTCATTAAGTACACAGGAGGAGACAAACTTCCTTGGATACCCATCCCTGAAGGCTCTTTATGCTGGGATATCACTGTGTGCTCACATATATACTGTACATGGACCATCATTTAGAAGCTGCAGCATCATTAGCACCAAGCAGTGTAAGCACCAGGCTCCTCCATCCACTCCATCTGAGCCACTTTTCTGGTCAGATTTCAGTCCCTTCTTCCCAAAAGCAGATACAAATAATCACAAACAGCACTTTCTATGTTTGCTTTTGTCTGTTTTAATAGTTTAACAAATATAACTTGGAAGGTGGGGGATCTCTATAAGGGAAACCTTATCTCCCAATTCAAAAAACTGCGTAAAGAGAGCAACAGTTCAGTCAACTAGTTCCAGGTTTAGTTGAAACTGATATTAACTCATTCTCATAGATTATCCTCAACTGAAACATTTCATTTTAAAAGCAAATGAGTTTTCCATGAGTTTAAGCCACAACACTCATTGATTTAGTCTTCCAAAACTATTTGACACTGCCACTTTAACACAGCCAGTTTATAGTGGGTTAAATCCCATAAATGTCACATATACAAGTGGAATATATGGTTAATAAAAACGTCTAAGGCACCGAATGAAAAAAACAATGTAAGGATATTCTGACCTTTCTTGCTATTAAAGTCATTTCTTTTCAAATTACAGGTTATACTTGAAGGGGAAAAACACGACGGGCTTTTTGCTTTCAGACAATTTTATTGCGCATTTGTTGCTAGTTATTTTCTTCTTTTTAAAGGTACATCTAGTTCCCCCAAATTATTTTTATCTCCTGAGAAACATTAACTCTTTGCAGTATGGCAGCTGCACTATACAGGTCTCTGGCATTGCGCACGGTGCCTGGCTGGGTGCTGTAGCATCTCTCTCTCTCTCTGGGTACAGACTTGCCCCACATGCCAATGCCTTTGCCCATACTGTTTGTGACAATATCTGGCCATGACTTTTCATTTATTTTTTTACCAAAACACAGAACTAATTTCTCGTTCCTGGACTATTTTAGACACATACTGTGCACAAATCCACTTTTTTTTTTCTTGCATTTTATGATTGCATTTTTTTTTGTCTTATATATAGCAGAACGCATAATAATTTGGGGGGTGCAATTATTAATTAAGTACTATAAATAAGAAGACAATTAATACTCCTGTATGTGCAGGATTTGGACGTCCTGGTACCCACTCAGGACAAGCTGTGTCTAATAGATCGATGTGGCCAAAATATAATCCCTTTGCTACCCCCTTCCCATTTGTTGTTGTGGTACCCAATATTAAAGTGGGTATATGTCGTTTAAGCAGCGATGCTGCTCTTATGGGTACAGGATCGCATGCCCACTTTCTCTCTCTGTTTTGGGGCAACTTCTTGTTCCCTTTACCCCATATGTATGGATTCTCTGTAACCCCCATGTCTGCCCTTGGATTTCCAGTTACCCATGCCCATCTCCTAACCCCCCAGAGCAGATAAAGTACATAGTAAGATGATGCCCCTTCCCCTGGCACCAGCCATTTTGCTTAGTCGCTGTTTCAATGAACAGCACAACCGAAACTAGTCTCTGTTACAGTTATTAACGTGAAAGGGGGTGAGGGGGTGGCAGCAACTTTTTGGTGAACTTTATTTTTTATGTGTGTGAGGGGAGGGGCTCGGGGGGCTCTGGCTCATCTAGTCCCATCCGCGCCCTTCATTCCAACCCCCAAAAAGTTGTAAGAAGTAACAAGTGATGGAAATGATGGAAGAAGTGGGTGCAGATATATTATTGTGGGACCCCCTTGAAGACAATGAGGGGATTATTCAAAAAAAAAAAGAGTTTTTATTTAACACCAGAGTATTAGTGGGTTGTTTTGGGGTGCGCACGGCGGTATTGGGGTGCGCACGGCGGTATTGGGGTGCACATTGCTGGTACAAGTTGGGGTGCACATCGCTGGGGGATCTTCGCAGCTTTAGTCGCCGAAGACATTGCCCTCCGCAAATGCTTTTTGGGGTAAGGGCTTCCCGGCTAGCTATTGACATACAGCAAGCCCAGACCGCAAAAAGATTCGAGAAGGACCGGATCCAGGTTACTGCTTCCAGCTGCTCCTCCTGGGGATCCCCCCAGCTCTTCTCTTCCCTCCCCTGGGGATCCCCAGCTCCTTCCCCTCGGGCTTCCCTCTCTCCCAGCTCTACACCCGGCCGTTCAGCACCACTAGCCGCGGACAGCTCCCCGCCAGCAGCTGCCTCTAAGAGGGACTCAGGCGGAGCAGCAGCACCGAGAGAGGGAGCGCTGCGTAAAGAGGAAACTCTCCCCCTGAGCACTAAATAAATAGAGACCAGCCAGGCAGCTCATTGGTGGGGCTAAAATCGTCATCCACCAATCACAACACGCCTCACATCCCATTTTCTTTTCGAAAGGGGTAGGAAAAAAATTCTAATTATTCAACAAATCCTGGGCAAGACCAAGCAATGATTGGGACAGAGAGGGAGGGACTGCACCTACCCAAGTACAAAGGTGCAATGACAATTACTTAGTATATAAAAATAAAACATATAGTATATCTATCTATGTGTGTAGTATATCTATCTATATGTAGATCTATATGTGCAGTGAAGTATATATATATAAATATATATATATATATATATATATATATATATATATATTTATCTGTATATTAATATACATCTATGTATGTATATTTATATCAATTTATTTATCTATATGTGCAGTGAAAATTAATTATTATACATATATTATATATATATATATATATATATATATATATATATATATACATATCAATATGTGTATATCTATAACATGTAAATCTATATCTGCTCAATTATTTATATATATATATATATATATATATATATATATATATATATATATATATATATATGTATATATATATATATCACAAATATATGTTGATAAAACTATTTGCTGACTATGATGATCTGAGTTGCAGACCCTATTGCTCCACCCAATAGAAAACAGAGTGAGGACATATCTCTACGTCTTCTCTAAGGCTGTGTTTATTTATGAATTCAGATGATCAGAGGAAACTTTGTTTATTTCTCTGTGTCATCTTAGGGTAGGATGATGGGCAGAGGACCAAATCCCTAATCAGTCCAGAATAGGGCACTTTGGGGCAATGAACTGGTAGCTTTGGGAAAAATGCTATCTCCAAGTCAAAGTTTGTTGATAATGATTAAGAAATCCTTAATATCAAAAACAAATGTAAATCAATCAAGTAACACAAGCCAAGACTTGTTATAAATTCCCCAAATAAAACCAATAGCTGATTAATTCTAATATTAAATATGTGCAAATTGTACAAGTTATTAGAAATATTATCAGTGAGGATGACATGGCCAGAGGATGAAAAGAAACTTAAACTCCTACTTACTTGGTTGGTGCCAGTTGTCTCCTGTGAAGGGTCCTCTATTGGGTTCCATGTAAATTCGCAATGTGCCTTGGTCCAGGTATGTATATAAGTTACTGTATTGAGTGGGAGGGTCACGATCCTGTATATTCCTTATTTAACCCCTCCCATACCTGCTCACTTGTTGACGGTGATAGAGCAAAGCCAGAATGATCCCCCCAGTGTTTGGGCCCCCCCTCCGGCTCCCTCTCATTGGGTGCTCCTTTTATGTAGGGGACGTAACAAGTAAGTCACGATTTGGAATGAACTGTGACTGGAGCCAGTGACGCAGACAGCCCAGATTACTCACTTTTACAGTCACGACTTGGGATCCGTGCGACTTCCACCGAAATTACCGCCGCCACCATTCAATTATTTAATAGGATCCTGGGCAGGGTAACTCGTGTCTGTCACAGGAGGGGCCAGTGCAGAGGAGTGGGGAGCAGGACCCTCCCGGGGGTATTATTACTATTATTACTCTATAATAATAATATCCAGAGATCTGAATGCTGCTCACATCTAGGCTCAGCCAAGAATAGATCCCTAGTCTGGGGGGGGGGGGGGGGGGGGCAGTGATTGAGTACACGTGTTGTTGCTGTTTTATAATGTGATCCGTTTGTAAATACGACCACGCAAGTGGGAATCTCAGCGCAGTACATAGTGACATCAGTGGGTGTATTGCTGGAGCACAGAAATCCTAACCATACGTTATTTCCCTCTGTGCCCACACCCTGTCTGTATAGGAGCTGGAAGGCAGCAGGTCTTGGGAAGCTTCTCTCCTCTCCCCACTCCCCTCTCTCCCCTGTGCATCTTATTTACCCACCTAATCTATCCTCTATCTCTCCTCATCCCAACCCCACTCCATCTCCCCTCTCTCCCCTGTGCATCTTCTTTACCCACCTAGTCTATCTTCTATCTCTCCTCATCCCAACCCCACTCCATCACCCCTCTCTCCCCTGTGCATCTTCTTTACCCACCTAGTCTATCTTCTATCTCTCCTCATCCCAACCCCACTCCAATTTCACTCTCCCCCCTGTGGATCTTTTGTATTTTTCCCACCTATTCTATCCTCATTTCACTCCATCTTCACTCTCTCCCCTGTGCATCTTCTTTATCCATCTATTTTATCCTCTATCTCTCCTCATCCCAACCCCACTCCATCTTACTCTCTCCTCTGCGCATCTTCTTTATCTTTACCCACCTATTCTATCCTCTACCTCTCCTTCTCTTCCCTTGTTTATTCCCCCCTTCTGTCCCATTCTATTCCTGCTTTCATTATATCTAGACCTCATCTTGACTCCACTTCTTCAATTTCTCCAGCCTCTTCCCTTTCTCTTCCCACCTCTATCCTCTGTCCATTTTCCTTCTCTCCTGCTCTCTCCTCCCTCTCTATCCCCCTTTCTTCCCTTCTCACATTCTTCCTTTCCCAATACAGTGCAGATTCTGGGATTGAGAGTCCGATCTCAATGTATTTTTCTGCTTGGAGCTGCCATTAACCATTTCCATCCTGCAAGTGGCTTCATGGATTCGCCTGTGTCCTTGTTTGACGTATACACTTCAGGCTCTTCCACAGTTGTATGACCCCCCCCCCCTTCCTCCCCACCCCAGGCTGGAAATAAACCTCGACACTGCATGGGTTAAGCTAAAACGTTGTCCAAGTTTGTACAGATAATGTGTGGCAAGTGGACACCCAGCGACTGAAGGTCCAGGTTTGTATCATTATTATTATTATTATTATTATTATTATTATTATTATTATTAAGATTAATGTTGCCTTTTAAATGTGCCATTTTTGTTGGGAGGGCTTGTACTTATTTCTTTCTGCACCCACTCTGGATATGCAATGTTTATCTCACTCCTAGTGCCCACCTATAGCTGACCAACTGACATATTTTAATCATCATCATCATCATAATAATAATAATAATAATAATAATAACAACACACCAACTCAACTGCAGAAAGGATGAGTAACTAAGACATTAGGAAAATACATCATCCTCAGGCAAGCAGAAAGGTGTGTGGGAGGAGGAGAGGTCTAAATAAAGCAACCCATACACTCATATTTTTGTGTATCAGGAATAAGTCATTCAAACCCACAGGCGGGAAGGAAGAGCTCTTTAAGAAAGGAAAATAAATTAAGCTGAATGTGCATTTTTATGACAATTCAGAAAAAGCAAAGTGAGATAAGTTTCATCACCAAAACCCAGCTCCAGCAATACAGGGCTCTTGATGTTTGTCAGACTTGTTCTGCTGTCCAGGCTATGGGATATAGAGCAGGAGCAATAAACAAGTTTCAGCACCAACCTCAGTGGACAGCTCCCTATCCATCTCTATGGTGCTGCTGCTGATACATTGCTTCAAGTCATAGGAAATAGCAGTCTATTTACAAATAAAAATGCTTAAGACCCCTTCAAAATAATACCTGGAGACCCCATAGAGCAGATAGAAAATGAGAGCTGCAACCTGTATTGATTGTGAGATTTACAGCTGGGGAGATCCCCTTCAGAAATCCCCTCTCCACAGTGTCCATGCACCAGGCACTATCACAGCACACCCTCCAAAAAACACCAACATGCGGCAAATAACAAGCAAAAACAACACATTTTCACCAAAAATGCATTTCCATTACTTACCTTATGTCTGGAAATCCCTGGTATACATAGGGAAAAAAACAGACTGACAGTGAGAAGCAGTGTGTGTGTGTAAGAGAGAGAGAGACAGGAGAGAGAGAGAGAAAAATAGGGAAAAAAATAGAGAAGAGGAGAAATCCAACAATTAATTTTCAGGCAGAGTTTAAAAAAAGCTTAAGCTGATGTCCAGGATTCGTCTCCCGCGCTGGCTTTTTATACCAGAGCAACCCTCAGTCTATTTCTGGCGTACAATCAAACCCCTGAGTCTATTTTTAGCCAGCAAAAAAAAAAAAAAAAAAAACCCACACACGCACACACACACTCACATATACAGATAAACACAGACACACACACACCGACATCCATACACTCATAGCATATATATATATATATATATATATATATACACATACATATATATATACACATACATATATATATATATATATATATATATACATATACACACACACACACATATATATATATATATATATATATATATATATATATATATATATATATATATATGTGTGTGTTTTATGATAGAGATGTGTATATCTATTTATCTGTCTATCTATACACAAATACAGAGACAGACACACTGCAACCCATACTGTTGTTTATTATTTCCCTCTCCTTTCTGCACCATTTTATGCAGTGATAAGTTGGGTGGGCTGTATACATATAATATAAAGCACAGAGACCACCCAATCCATTCATTCAATGCAGGGTCCCCCTCTCATCCTCCATTTTCCTCTCTCTCTCTCCAGATTTCTGCCTGTTGCAGGAAACCTAACTCCCTGCTTTTTGTTGATTTGCCAGTATTAACCCCCTGCTCTCCACTATCACTATGCAGAATAGAGCAGGACTGAGAGCAGCCAGTGCTGTGCATGGGCACCCACCCTGGTGGTTATTTTTATTTGGAGCTTCTATAAACGGAACATGGTTTGTGGTGGGTGAGACTTGGTATTTGGGGAGGGATGTCCCAGTAATCCACTACATGAGGGATGCAGGGTGGGGTGTAATGAGCCCAGATTGCAGGCAGCTCTCATCCAACCTCATCTTCCCCAGGTTGGCTGCGTCAGTTCTCAGCTATTGACGTCACAATCAGAGTCTCCTCTTCAGAGAATCTGCCTGTTAGATGGAGAAGAGCTGGAGCTCTATAGCAGGACTGGAAATGGCTGAGCCTTAATGGGGCTGCTGTGTACTGGGTGCAAATGGGATGTGATCATGTACTGAACACACTCAGGGGTACAAGGGCAGGTACACACAAATATGCATATACACAAAGAGCATACACATGATCAGAATGATATACTCACTGCAGCAGACATGCAAAGACCCTCACATTATTGCCATAATCAAATCTACATAAATAGACATGCATGTACAAATCACAGGCAGGCATATTAACACACATGCATACACTCATAGCATCCACACACAGGCAACATTACACAATCATACACTCACTGACAGGTACACTGACAGGTGCATAATGACATACCCAGAGGCAAGTGTATACTATAAGGCAGAAATATTACCACAGCACACACTCACATTGTCACATGAGCACACACTCACATTGTCACATGAGCACACACTCACATTGTCACATAAGCACACACTCAAAGGCACAGTCACCTACAGCCCTATTAAATTCCCTCATCGTGTAAAACCGTAGCTCGTAAGACTTGCGGCTATTAAATTAACCGCGTAAAGCAACCCGCCAACGATTTGCGGGGTAAGGGCGAAAAAACCCTACGGGATGACGACAGTTGCACCCCGCGGCGGCAAATTCTTTGTTCTTTCAAGCCCGTAACTATTACGTTCCAATCATGCTATTACATTGCAACAAATTCACTGGCTTTCAAGCTTATAACCGTAAATGGAGCCAGAAAGCCAACAGACAGACAGACAGACAGATAGATAGATAGATAGATAGATAGATAGATAGATAGACAGACAGATAGATAGACAGACAGACAGATAGATAGACAGACAGACAGATAGATAGATAGATAGACAGACAGACAGACAGACAGACAGACAGATAGATAGATAGACAGATAGATAGATAAGTAGACAGATAGATAGATAAGTAGACAGATAGATAGATAGATAGAATTTCTTCCTAGGTTTGTCAGTAAAACAGCTTGGTCTCCCGGGGTGACGCAAATAACAGAATCTGTGGCTCTGCCTCCAGCCCACGCACCTCACTCAGTCTCCCACGGAATCAGCTCACACCCGGCCTGCAAACTTCAAAATAGACTCTGTCGCCATCTAAAGATCTGTCCCAACACATTGCGTGACTTAGTCACACTCCCTAGGCATTGGCCCATCTCTGTTATCAACTTCTTTTTATCTAGATCCATCACTCAAACTCTGGTTCATTCTCTGTCTCTGCCTCATCACTCAATATCTGGCTCCATTATGGTCTCGATTTGTCCCAATTATACAGTTTATGGTCCTGTCACTCAACATCTGGCTCCATCACTTTCTCTAACATTATATATGGTCCTGTCACAACATCTGGCTCCATCACTTTCTCTAACATTATATATGGTCCTGTCACAACATCTGGCTCCATCACTTTCTCTAACATTATATACGATCCTGTCAACATCTGGCTCCATCACTTTCTCTAACATATATGGTCCTGTCACAACATCTGGCTCCATCACTTTCTCTAACATTATATATGGTCCTGTCACAACATCTGGCTCCATCACTTTCTCTAACATTATATATGGTCCTGTCACAACATCTGGCTCCATCACTTTCTCTAACATTATATACGATCCTGTCAACATCTGGCTCCATCACTTTCTCTAACATTATATATGGTCCTGTCACAACATCTGGCTCCATCACTTTCTCTAACATTATATACGATCCTGTCAACATCTGGCTCCATCACTTTCTCTAACATTATATATGGTCCTGTCACAACATCTGGCTCCATCACTTTCTCTAACATTATATATGGTCCTGTCACAACATCTGGCTCCATCACTTTCTCTAACATTATATACGATCCTGTCAACATCTGGCTCCATCACTTTCTCTAACATATATGGTCCTGTCACAACATCTGGCTCCATCACTTTCTCTAACATTATATATGGTCCTGTCACAACATCTGGCTCCATCACTTTCTCTAACATTATATATGGTCCTGTCACAACATCTGGCTCCATCACTTTCTCTAACATTATATACGATCCTGTCAACATCTGGCTCCATCACTTTCTCTAACATTATATATGGTCCTGTCACAACATCTGGCTCCATCACTTTCTCTAACATTATATACGATCCTGTCAACATCTGGCTCCATCACTTTCTCTAACATTATATATGATCCTGTCACAACATCTGGCTCCATCACTTTCTCTAACATTATATACGGTCCTGTCACAACATCTGGCTCCATCACTTTCTCTAACATTATATACGGTCCTGTCACAACATCTGGCTCCATCACTTTTTCTAACATTATATACGGTCCTGTCACAACATCTGGCTCCACTTTCTCTAATACTATATATGGTCCTGTCACAACATCTGGCTCCACTTTCTCTAACACTATATACGGCCCTGTCACAACATCTGGCTCCACTTTCTCTAACACTATATATGGTCCTGTCTAGCACTCTCTCTGCGACCTCTGGCTCTATGATCCAAGCATTCTTTGGCTTCCCCACTTTATAATGCCCCAGCACTCTCTCCCTCTCTATGACTTCAACACTCTTTTTGTGACAGACACATTCTGTTTGGCACCAACACTCTCTTATTCTAGAACTATCTATATTGCCCTAGTCATGCCTGTTTGATCATGCTCTCTCTATCTGGCTCACAAAGAAAAACTAATTCAGCCTATTTTCTACCTTATATATCCAATTATGCTGCTAGGAAATCTGCCATTTTCAGACTTTGAATGCACAGGAAGTTTCTATCTGCACAATGGACATGTAGCATCTGAAATCCCTGTGCTTTAAATAGAAATGGAAAGTTTGTTAGCTTACAAAAATACACTCTGCCCAGAAAATACCCGACAGAATCAACTTAGTAAAGAAAATAGAATGCTACAGTCCGAAAAAAATAATTGCATTTAAAAGTTAAAAATTGTATTTTGTTAGGATTTTTTTTGTCCTAAATTTGTAATTCTGTATAGAGATACTTAACCCTTTATGGATTTTCTTCTACAGGTTTCTTCAGCATGAGCAGAAAATATCATGAAAAATGTTATGGACGACGCGTAGGTCTTGGGGTGACCAAGTTATATTGATCATGTGCATCAAGATGTTGGAAAACTTTGAACCTAACAGTATAATTAAGCAGGAAAAACGTCATAAAGCTAATTTTTTAACTGGAAAAAAAGCAAATGCTGATGCCTTTACTGGATCCTGGAGGAATCCATGATATGTATGTGGAGGTTGTTTGAGAGAGAGAGAGAGAGAGAGAGAGAGAGAGGTGTTTACAATTCTAGAGCGTTGTGGTTGCATCTATTGTTGCGACTTACTGTTTCTGGGCCAGGTTGTTGTCAATTTCAATCATATCCAATTACCTAATAAAGTCTGTATGTTCACCACCCACCTCTCAAAAAACACACCCTCATGATCCAGCTCTCAAGAAGTGATGTAACAAACACAAAATGGATGCTTACACTCAGAAACAGAGTCTTCAAACATTCAGGCCTCAAATCATTACATGCCCATGGCTTCCAAGGTATTGTTAATTTAGTTCATACTTGATAACCAAGAGCCTTTTTTTCTTGGACTACATTGGTCCCTTAAATATAAGATGTGGCACTTTAGAGGACATCCGTGGCCCTTTGGTTGGGTAAGGTGGCCATCTCTGCACTATAAATGGTGGGTTCATCAGATTGGCCATTACTGGGAACCACAAGGGCTTACAATTCTCATGTTACGTTGAATGTAGGAGCGTATGTCTATAGATGGCCAAATATTGTAACTTTCATAATTAATTGCAGTACTGAACTGTATACAAAAAGAGAAACTATTACATTATTCTGGTAAAAATACATAATTTTATAATATGTCACTGTGTGTCTCATAATAAATATGCTTGCAATTATATAATATATATATATATATATATATATATATATATATATATATATATATATATATATATATATATATATATATATATATATATATATATATATATACACAGGGCCTCATTCTATTAGCGGCCGCAGCCGTTGCGGGGCCGCAAGGACCGGCCGCAAGCTATTCTGCTATTCTATTCCCTTACGGCCGGGGATTCCGGCAGGCTTGCGGCCGGTGCCTTGCTATCTCTTGCGGCCGCTCGCGCCGGAGGAAAGCCTTTGATCTAAAACGGCCGCAAGAGTTTTGCAATTCAATTGCTCCGGGAAACCTCTCTGCAAGGCTAAAAACGAGCCGCAGCTTACTTGCAGGAAAGAGGTCCCGCTAGCACCAATTAGGCACATAAAATAGCTCAAATAAAGCCATCCTGCACTTTGAGAAGACTATAAAGGGATTTTAGGTGTTAGAAAAAATAGCACATAATTATCCTGTACTCAAATCCGTAAAATAATTTATTTTTAATATCCGTAAAATATCCATGTAAAAAGTCCAGAGTGCTTGGAGCACCTCAGACACACCCACGCCGCAGCCGGAAAATAAACAGTTAATTTGAACTCGGGTTTGGGCAGATGTGCAAGCTTGAGAGTGGGTTCCTTTTAATCCTCATGTCCCCCAATATGATCCCTAGCATTTACAGAGCTGTACAGTGCAGGCTTGAATTTATTTTTGAGTTTTTATATTTCTGAGATTACGGCCGGTTCCAAGATATGCGGCCGGCAGTAAAAGGAGATCCTTGCGGGGCCGTATAATAGAATCGCGAGCAAACAGAACCCCCGCAAGGAATCGCAGCCTTACGGCCGATTTACGGCCGATAATAGAATGAGGCCCACACACATTAATGCGCATCATTATTATTATTATTATTATTAACCTTTATTTGTAATGTGCCGACATATTCTGTAGCGCTGAACATGGTAGATACAAGTCAAAAACAATGTAACAAATTACAAAAGATGGAAACATTGGAAACCAAGCCTAAAAATAAGGAAACCTTTGGTGATTTGATTGTCTTTGCAACACATACAGTTTGTGGCATATTCCCTGGAAGACCCTTAAATAAGTTACTGAAAATGTCCCAGTTTTTACAGAAATGCAAATAAATAAGATCGCAATTAGTTCTTGTTTTTTTTTTTTTTTAAATAAGCAAAAGTGTTAGATAACTGAGCTTGAAAATTGGGAATTTTATTTATAAATTATCTTTATAGAACACCTGTCTTTTTAACTCTCTTTATCTAGGACCATTACAAGCATTTATTCATTGTTGCATCTTAAAGATGGTACCGTAGACTCTCAGTTATCCGGCACCCATGGAGATTGGTAGATGTCTGATAAATGTAGTTTCTGTCTGCTTGAGCGTCACTATTACAAGAGGCCTAGATTTTCTGCACATAGGATGCTCTGCTAAGTATATTTGTCAGTGAGGGCTGTTCTAGCAGCAGCAGCTTTCACTCCTCACTTACACACAGGTACATTTGGCTAGTGGGTGCGGTGCTGACCCCGGGGAATGTAACTCCAACACTGCCCTGGCTCAGTCACTCATGACTGTCTGCTTCCAGGTAACACTGAATGTGCAGAGATGTACAGAGGATGACATCTAGGTGCCTGTAAGCATTTTGTGACATTTGTTGGGCCCTGTGAATTTGAATTTTTATTTAAAAGTACAGTATTCATTTTTTTTCTGGTTGCTTGAGAGTTCTGTTTAACTGAGAGTCTACTGTATTTTAAAATGTACCACTGTGTGCCTGTGCCCTCAAAACAGATGAAAATGATTCAGATGTTTAACTGATCTGAGGTCTTGTCCCTGTCAGCCAATGAGCATTAATATTGACATATGAGCCACACGTGTCTGCCAATGAACTTTGTGCATTTCCTGTTAGTTGCAACGACATTTAAACAGGTTTTACTAAATATCTTATTCATGCAAAACACACATTTTCCAATTTTTAAAGCAGTATGCATGAAAAAAACAACCATGGTATTGCATTTCCCTTAAGCCAAATAGTGCAGGCTGATAATAAAGAGGAGCATGTCCAGTTAATGATATTATATAATGACACATATTTTAACAATTAAACATGTCTGTGACTATTATCATTCAGCATACCCTTCTCTGTACCACCCATCATTGTGAGGACAAGGAGACATAGAGAGGGGGAAGTAATGTGTAGATAACTTCCAAGCTCAATTATTTAATATTTACACACAAATATTTTAACAGCAACCAATTGACAATACATTTTACTGCAATTAATGGGACCGTTACTATCACATTAAAGGGCCACTTAATTGTGCACATCATAGTAAAGATCTCCTAAAAACATGTTGACATACTTTTTGTAATAGGTTCAGATATCAAATCAAATACAATCTGTGTTTACATGTATCACTGACTGCCCCTTGCCAGACCCGCAGCTACAGCGCTGTGTAGTGAGCAAAAGTTAAACCTTAACAAATCTATCTGTGCAGAGCATGGAATGCTGGAATCACCTAAACAGGTCAGTTATGAGTTAACTGGTCAGTACAGAGAAAAGCTGCCATCAATCACTCTATTCACCTTGCGACACGGCCATCTGCTATCACTCATGCAACAGCCAGTAGGCTGTATATTAGCAGATCTAAAACTTTAGGTTTTTTTTTAGCCATTATTAGTGTAATTAAATAATAATAGATCATTTTAACATACAATATTGTGCTCTTTCACACCATGAAGAACACTAACAATGGTCCTGTAAGTCTCCAGGAGTCCACTAAATGCCCATTAAAAATCTATTCATTTTATTTCTACAAGGTAACATTTCAAACATCAAAAAACGAAAAAAAATAATAATGCTCATTTGCTTATTCTTTATATTAATTAAATATATTGAGTCTCCCCAAGAGATTGAACTCACCTTGGCTGAGTTAGGATGGTGCAGAGAGGTCCTTGGGTGACAGGCTCCCCTCACAATATTGGACTTTTTTATGGCATGTTTGTACTGATGTGTAGGAGAGCTGTCAGGAGGGACTCACATAACCCAGAGTTCACAGATATAGTCTGGGGCTCTGTCCAGAGTGCTGAATCAGAGGCTGTGCGCTCTACTCTAGGGTAAAATACACAAGCCTGGGGCAATGGGAATGTGGCAGCTAATACTGCCACTGCTTTCAACCGGCCTAATGATTCCATAGAAAAGTTAACTTGTTTGTTTCTTTTGCTTTCAAAAGCATCTTGCCCATTACCAAGTTTAGTTGTTTAAAAGAACATTTAAAAAACAATTGATCACACGCATCATGTGGGGCCAGGCGTTGATATACAAATCAAAATACTTTCATTAAACCTCCAACTTACCACAAAAGTAAAACTGTAGAGAAATTGACTAGTATAATGTATACACCAGTGGCTCCCAACCTCTCCTCAAGACCCGCCAGACAGGCCATGATTAAAGTCAATCATGGTGTGAACAAAGGCGAGGCAACTAGTATTCCACAGGCCGTGGAGCCTCAAACAGCTTCACCTGTGTATTCACATAGTGACCTATATCATGGGCGTCCAAGCTCAGTCCTGGTGGGACGCACACAGGTCAGGATTTAAAGGATATCCCGGCTGCACCCAGGCTACACTGTCACTTCATCGTTCATGCAGGTTGACTCACCTGTGCATAGACTGGAAGTCCTCAATCCAGGCCTGTGTGCGGCTCCTAAATCATGGCCTGTCTGATGGGTCTTGAGGAGACGTCTGCTAACCCCTGGCATAAACAGTTTTCAGTGTTTTTTAAGAAAAATCTAACTTGTTGGGTTGAGTGTAGAACATATTGAGAGAGGTGGGACCTATCCTGTTATGGTAGCGCCGAACAAGGCAGCAGCAGTGGCGGTGGGCATCCGCTAGATGGTGCTGCTGATATTCCAAGTGCCATATCATAGAGTCAAGGCTTAGGTAAACTGTTAGGGTGAGGGTAAGAGTTAGGGTGAGGGTTAGGGTGAGGGTTGGGGTTAAGGTGAGGTTTGGGTTCAGGATGAGGTTTGGGGTTAGGTATGGGGTTAGGGTGAGGGTTAGGTTTGGGGTTAGGTTGAGGGTTAGGTTTGGGGTTAGGGTGGGTGTTATGGTTAGAGTTAGGGCGAGGATGGGGGTTAGGGTTAGAGTTAGGGCGAGGATGGGGGTTAGGGTTAGTTCAAGGGTTAGGCTAACATTGTAAGGTTAGAACTCTCACATATTGGCAGCACTGCAAAATATTGTCAGTGCCATCTAGTGGTTTGAGGCAGCACTGCAGCGGCGGACCTGTCCGGACACCATAACAGGATAGATCCGAAAGGTGTAATTCTGTATCAATCAACTTTTGGACAGTTACGAAATATAACCCAGACACTAATTAGTGTTAATTTAGAAAGGGCGTGAGAGCCCCTGCCCTGGTAGTAATATGTATCCATCTATGAATGGGTTAAATAGATTAGCTTTGAAAGGCTGACATCTGCTGGTCAATTGAGGAATAGCAGTGAGGGATTCCTGCTGGCAAATAAACTCCTCTGAGAGGTGGTCAGACACATCAGGAATCCTTAAATGACACCGGTTACCTGCAGAGCGACATCCTGGGGTGACAGAGGTAAATTGCCGGGTCTCAACAGACAAATCCAGATGCCTAGAAACAGAGACGAGAAGAGGAGGGGGCTTCACAGAGAAGTCTATCCTATAACACATGGCTATTCTACCTGGCAGGAGACTCATCACTAGTTATACGTATTTATTACAGTATCATTTAAAAATATAGCTAATGAAAAACAAATTATTATTATTATAGTAAAATTACATTAAAGTTTGCAATCAGCCATTCTAATCCACCCACCAAGGCTAGCGTGGTATTTGTGTCTCATGAGAGGTTATTGTCAATAATTAGCAATTAATTCCAAAGGATTTTAATGTGTTCATTCTTAACACATATTATATATCCAGCAGTAATTATATATATTCCCCTGGGCACGCTCAGCCTTTACATCTAAATATGACTTTAGCTTACACTCAAAACACATGGACTTTGCAATGATGTGGCATTTTCACTCCTAGAGGAGATCACAAAGGGCTGATTGACAGGTAAAGATTGCAAACTTCAATGTAAGCTTGCTGTAAGAAAATGCAGATGTCATAAATACCATTTAAGTGAGAAAATGCAATCACAATATACAGATACATGTAACACTATATATATATATATATATATATATATATATATTAGGACAATGCCCGTAAATGACGGGATTCAAATTGTAAGCCTGGCAATGCTTTTTGCCACACAATGTGAGGATATGGCCCCTCTGTGCCCTTTTGGCGCTCATTGCAAGCCTCGCGCTGAGTGCCTTTGGGGCTCATTGGTAGGCTCTTCCCCTTGTAATTTACAGGCGCTGCGATGAGCCTCACGGCGCTCCTTGTGAGCCTTTCCCCCCGTGTATTTTACTACCTTGGGTTAAGTGTTACTGTCTTGGATTACGTTTTACTTGTTTGAGCACATTTTTACATCCTTCGTCCTTATTTTACGCCCTCCGGCCTCGTTTTTGTCGTGTTTACCTTTTTTCGGACGCCATTTTTTTCTCGCTTACCCAATTTTCCTTCTTGACAAAACACTAAATATGCCTCAAATTAGCTTGCAACCTCAGTCACAGGCTCCCTGTCTCTCCCCTGTGCTGTGTGTGAGTGTGTATGTGAATCTGAGGCTATTTGTTTTTTTTAGCAGGTCTTTCGAGTTCCTTGGTTCGGCTGTTAAAGTTGTAATTTTCCGAGGCCCACAGTACATCTACGTCCTTCGGTTCCTAAATCCTACGGGCCGTAATTTTGTGCACTGCACTAAGTCCCACTAGCCTCGGTGCTCATTGCAGCCTAAGTCCTGCGCAGTTGACGGCTCACCTTGCTTCGCAGGGCTCGCAAAGCGTGACCAACATCTTAAGTGTTACGAACAGCCCCGCAGATCCACAACTATTATAGTGATTATATATATATATATATATATATATATATATATATATATATATATATACAGGAAACCCACTTTGCGCTACCCCTTTGCGTTGATTCAGGATAACGCTGTTTGTGCTAAATCTCGCAATGTTGCTTTAAATTGCATTGCGGGCATTTAAATCCATGCTTGGCGTTCTTTTTTTCGTTATAGCACTGTTCAGCGATATGGAGATAAAATGCCCCGTTTAGCGCGGTTTTCATATAGCGTACACCTGAATCTGTCTATCTCACCCTCTATCTTTCTATCTATCTATCTCCCCCTCTATCTTTCTATCTATCTATCTCCCCCTCTATCTCCCCCTCTATCTTTCTATCTATCTCCCCCTCTATCTTTCTATCTATCTATCTCCCCCTCTATCTTTCTATCTATCTCCCCCTCTATCTTTCTATCTATCTCCCCCTCTATCTTTCTATCTATCTCCCCCTCTATCTCCCCCTCTATCTTTCTATCTATCTCCCCCTCTATCTTTCTATCTATCTATCTCCCCCTCTATCTCCCCCTCTATCTTTCTATCTATCTCCCCCTCTATCTTTCTATCTATCTATCTCCCCCTCTATCTCACCCTCTATCTTTCTATCTATCTATCTCCCCCTCTATCTTTCTATCTATCTATCTCCCCCTCTATCTTTCTATCTATCTATCTCCCCCTCTATCTTTCTATCTATCTATCTCCCCCTCTATCTCCCCCTCTATCTTTCTATCTATCTCACCCTCTATCTTTCTATCTATCTCCCCCTCTATCTTTCTATCTATCTCCCCCTCTATCTATCTATCTATCTATCTATCTATCTATCTATCTCCCCCTCTGTCTCCCCCTCTATCTTTCTATCTATCTCCCCCTCTATCTTTCTATCTATCTATCTCCCCCTCTATCTCTCCCTCTATCTTTCTATCTATCTCCCCCTCTATCTTTCTATCCCTCTATCTTTCCCTCTATCTTTCTATCTATCTATCTATCTATCTATCTATCTATCTATCTCCCCCTCTATCTATCTCCCCATCTATCTATCTATCTCCCCATCTATCTATCTATCTCCCCATCTATCTATCTATCTATCTATCTATCTCCCCATCTATCTATCTATCTATCTCCCCCTCTATCTATCTATCTACCCCCCCCCCCTATCTATCTCCCCCTCTATCTATCTATCTATCTCCCCCTCTATCTATCTATCTCCCCCTCTATCTATCTATCTCCCCATCTATCTCCCCATCTATCTATCTATCTATCTATCTATCTATCTATCTATCTATCTATCTATCTATCTATCTATCTATCTCCCCATCTATCTATCTATCTATGTATCTATCTATCAGGTGCTGACCATCACACAGACTTTAAGAAGTTGAGTTGTGTAGTACAGCGCCCCCTGGTGCAGAGTGCTGTAGGTGCACTTGGAAGACTTTCAGCCATTTTTCTGCCATATATTAGTCCTTAAAGGGAAATACACAGAACACCTGTTGATAAATCAGTGCTCAGATTACTTTTAAAGAAGGAAAACTCTGTTTGTGGAATTAAACCTATGTGAACAAAAGATAGCAAAGCACAGGGGATACTGTGTGATCATTTCTTCCCAACTAGCAGGAATGAGAGATATAAAGCCTCATGGCCATGGAAAATATTATAGAGAAGAAGTCAGGTTTGGTCTCCTTGGGTGGGGGGCTCTGAGGTCCATTCTGTACATTTGCTTGCATTTTACTTGATAACAGATGCCCATTTTATTTGGGTGCTGCAATCAAACACAAAGTGCATTTAAGGTAATGCAGAGGGTGGGAGTATGGGACCACTAACTCTATGGGACAGGGGCAGTGTGCAGGGACCCCTATACATAGCAGACAGCTCTTAGAGTGCATGGACCCTATAGAATGTATCACTGACTGAAGTATAAGGACCCAATGTAACCCTAAGCCTAGACCCTACAGGGGCTGTGGGTGGGTATGAGGGTACTATAGGGGGATAATCACAAAGCACAGCATGCAAGGGGAGCACACAACCGGGGGTCCCTACCTTACTCCACTTTGGTAGTTGTTGCTGGTCCAGACTCGGTGCCCTGAGCTGCTGGATGAGACAGAGAAGGGGGGGGGGGGGGGGGTAGGAGAAGGAGGGGGGGGTCTGGGAATCCAGAAAGAGGAGGTGGGGGGGACAGACACAGGGATACAAGGAAAGGTTGAAATGCAACCTGCTTGTAATATAGGGGGGTGGGACCTGCTGTGTCTGTTGTGGTAGAGGAGGGAGGAGGGGGAGAAAAGAGAGAGAAGGGGAGACACCAAGAGAAGGGGGAGAGAGAAGGGAGAGACACCGAGAGAAGGGGAGAGAGAGAAGGGGGAGACACCAAGAGAAGGGGAGAAAGAGAAGGGGGAGACACCAAGATAAGGAGAGAGAGAGAAGGGGGAGACACCAAGATAAGGGGGAGAGAGAGACAGAGAGGGGAGATGGGGGGACTCGTTGAGAGAGTGAGAGAAGGGGAGATACCAAGAAAAGGGGATAGAAACTAGAGACAAGAAAAGAGAAAAGATAAGAGGAGGGATGAGAGAGAGGAGGGAGAGAGAGGAGGGAGAGAGAGAGAGGAGAGAGAGACAGGGGGAGGGAGAGAGGAGGAAGAAACAGTTGGGGGAGAGTGAGGGAGAAGAGAGAATTTAACAATGGGAAGGAAATAAGACGAGAGTGAGATAAGATGGTGTTGGAGGGCAGCAGCCCAGTACCTCCTCAGCTCACACACGTTTGCCACTAAATGACAGAGCTGCTTTGGGTTTTTTTCTCTGAAGATCTATAAATAGCACATCCACGCGCGAGCATTCCGTGTCACCACGTAGTGTACAGGGCGTGGGGTCACACACTCACTGCAGTGACATAGTGTAGTGGTCTGCACAATATCATTGTGTTATTGGACTCTATGTGTGTTTAACACCCAGTTATTTGTATGCATTGCATTGTGTATGAGTGTTACATTGTGTATTTGTGTTACATTGGGAATGAGTGTCACATTGTATCAGAGTGTTACATTGTGTATAAGTGTTACATTGGGAATGAGTGTTACATTGGGATTGAGTGTTACATTGGGAATGAGTGTCACATTGGGAATGAGTGTCACATTGTGCATAAGTGTTACTTTGTGTATAAGTGTTACTTTGTGTATGAGTGTCACATTGGGAATGAGTGTCACATTGGGAATGAGTGTCACATTGGGAATGAGTGTTACATTGTGTATGAGTGTTACACTGGGAATGAGTGTTACACTGGGAATGAGTGTTACTTTGTGTATGAGTGTTACATTGGAATTTAGTGTTACATTAGGAATGAGTGTTACATTGGGAATGAGTGTTACATTGGGAATGAGTGTCACATTGTGTCAGAGTGTTACATTGTGTATAAGTGTTACATTGGGAATGAGTGTTACATTGGGAATGAGTGTTACATTGGGAATGAGTGTCACATTGTGTATGAGTGTTACATTGTGTATGAGTGTTACATTGTGTATAAGTGTTACATTGGGATTGAGTGTTACATTAGGAATGAGTGTTACATTACGAATGAGTGTTACATTAGGAATGAGTGTTACATTAGGAATGAGTGTTACATTAGGAATGAGTGTTACATTGTGTATGAGTGTTACATTGTGTATAAGTGTTACATTGGGATTGAGTGTTACATTAGGAATGAGTGTTACATTAGGAATGAGTGTTACATTAAGAATGAGTGTTACATTGTGTATGAGTGTTACATTGGGATTGAGTGTTACATGGGGAATGAGTGTTACATTGTGTATAAGTGTTACTTTGTGTATGTTTGTACATTGTGTATAAGTGTTACATTGTGTATGAGTGTTACATTGGGAATGAGTGTTACATTGTGTATGAGTGTTACATTGGGAATGAGTGTTACATTGTGTATAACTGTTACTTTGTGTATGTGTGTACATGGTGTATAAGTGTCACATTGTGTATGAGTGTTACATTGTGTATAAGTGTTACTTTGTGTATGTGTGTACAATGTGTATGAACGGTACGTTGGGAATGAGTGTTACATTGTGTATGAGTGTTACATTGTGTATGAATGTTACATTGGGATTGATTGTTACATTGTGCATAAGTGTTACTTTGTGTATAAGTGTTACTTTGTGTATGAGTGTTACATTGGGATTGAGTGTTACATTGGGAATGAGTGTTACTTTGTGTATGAGTGTTACTTTGTGTATGAGTGTTACATTGGAATTGAGTGTTACATTGGAATTGAGTGTTACATTGGGAATGAGTGTCACATTGGGAATGAGTGTCACATTGGGAATGAGTGTCACATTGGGAATGAGTGTCACATTGGGAATGAGTGTCACATTGGGAATGAGTGTCACATTGGGAATGAGTGTTACTTTGTGTTTGAGTGTTACATTGTGTATGAGTGTTACTTTGTGTATGAGTGTTACAATAGGAATGAGTGTTACATTGTGTATAAGTGTTACATTGGGAATGTTACTTTGTGTATGAGTGTTACTTTGTGTATGAGTGTTACCTTCTGTATGAGTGTTACCTTCTGTATGAGTGTTACAAAAGGAATGAGTGTTACATTGTGTAGAAGTGTTACTTTGTGTATGAGTGTTACTTTGTGTATGAGTGTTACATTGGGAATGAGTGTTACATTGTGTATAAGTGTTACATTCTGTATGAGTGTTACATTGTGTAGAAGTGTTACTTTGTGTATGTGTGTACATTGTGTATGAGTGTTACATTGTGTAGAAGTGTTACATTATGTATGAGTGCTACTTTGTGTATGAGTGTTACTTTGTTTATAAGTGTTACTTTGTTTATGAGTGTTACTTTGTTTATGAGTGTTACTTTGTTTATGAGTGTTACTTTGTTTATGAGTGTTACTTTGTTTATGAGTGTTACTTTGTGTATGTGTGTTATATTGGGAATGAGTGTTACGTTGTGTATGTGTGTTACCTTATGTATGAGTGTTACATTGTGTATGTGTGTTACTTTGTTTATGAGTGTTACTTTGTGTATAAGTGTTACTTTGTGTATGAGTGTTACTTTGTGTATGAGTGTTACATTGTGTATACGTGTTACTTTGTGTATGTGTGTTACTTTGTGTATTTGTGTTACATTGGGAATGAGTGCTACATTGTGTATGAGTGTTACTTTGTGTATAAGTGTTACTTTGTGTATAAATGTTACTTTGTGTATGAGTGTTACTTTGTGTATGAGTGTTACTTTGTGTATGAGTGTTACTTTGTGTATGAGTGTTACTTTGTGTATGAGTGTTATTGTATGAGTGTTACATTGGGAATGAGTGCTACATTGTGTATAAATGTTACTTTGTGTATGAGTGCTACATTGGGAATGAGTGCTACATTGTGTATGAGTGTTACTTTGTGTATAAGTGTTACTTTGTGTATAAGTGTTACTTTGTGTATAAATGTTACTTTGTGTATGAGTGTTACTTTGTGTATGAGTGTTACTTTGTGTATGAGTGTTACTTTGTGTTTGAGTGTTACATTGTGTTGTACTCTGGAAACTATTGTGCAATGTGTGTATTGTTTTGTACACCTTATATAGTGTGTTTTTCATGTGTTGTGTTGTTTCACTGGTTGTGTGCGATATACCTTCAAGTGAATTGTTTTGTTCTCCTTACATTGTATGTGTTGTGTGGAAGGTGAACAACTGGCAATGTACATATTGTGTTTGTGCTCTGCATAGTTTACTGATGTGTTTTTTTTGTGACTGTTAAAGTGTGTGTGCATGCAAAATTATTATGTAAGTTGTATATATTGTGTTTTGCAAAACATTCAATGGAGTGTGTTACATATTTTGCAAGCTGGATGGGTGTATATTTAGGGGTTTCTTGTGTGGTGCATCTTATTTTGTGTTTATTGAACACTGTGCCCAGTGAGTGTATTTATGGATTTTTTAGGTGCATTTTATGTGTTATTATTTGACAGTATCATTTCTGGTCCTTTGTACACATTGTCTTGTTTGTGTTGCATGTTGTGTGGTCTGTTTAGCTTGTAGTATATATGTTCAGTGTATGCATTTTGCACTATATTTTAGTTTTTCATGTGTTGCAGTTTGCACACTTTGTCTACCATTATGTGTATTGCATTGGTGGTGTTTGTCACAATGTATACATGTATGCTGGGTGTGTCTATTCTATGTCTGTGCACTGCATACGTTGTGCTCGGTTATCCTTCTACTGTTTGTTGCAGCCATTATACTTTGTATGTTGCTAATTGTTGTTTGCACATTTTGTATCATATGTCTTGCATGTGTTATCTTGTGCACAGTTGGTATTGTTTGCATGTTGTGTTGTATTCACTTTGCATTGCCTATGTTGCTTGAGTGGTGCTTCTCACCCTGTATGTGATGGCCCATCTTGCACTGTTTGTGTTGTGTATAGTGTGGACCTGCTTTCTCCTCCACTGTCTTGATATAGTACAGTAAAGGATCTCTATGGATGTTTGCACTGCAACATATTGTGTGTTTGTCCCCATTTGGTTTTAACATAAATCAGATAAGAAAACACACATAACAGGGTCGCCATGAACCCTTGTTTACACCTCTGAACTAACTGGTTAGACACAGGTGGATCAAACACATTTTTTACTGTCTACCTTTTTTTTGTGTTCATTTTCTTTAATTAATATAATTTATTTTCCATTGTAAAAGAAAAAAAAACTTCTTCAATGTCAAAAATATGCTCTTTTAACCGCATGATAGAAAGTTTGAACTTTGTGTCCCTTTAAGGACTCCAATCTTGTAATGTGTGTTACTACTAGTATATGTATTTTGTTTTTTGCATGCTTTGTTTTATACGCCATGTGTGTTGTATTCTTTACCACTAACAGCTATTCTCTGTACAATTTGTATTGTATACATTGCATTTGTATACTACTGT
This sequence comes from Discoglossus pictus, assembly GCA_027410445.1. Classification (NCBI taxonomy): domain Eukaryota; kingdom Metazoa; phylum Chordata; class Amphibia; order Anura; family Alytidae; genus Discoglossus; species Discoglossus pictus. The sequence continues at coordinate 51,348,524 of CM050175.1, forward strand.
ATATATTGCAATGCTTTGTACTCTGTGGATCTAGGTTGTGTGTGCTGTGATATGCAGCACATATATAACACAATGTGTGCAGGTTTTGTGCTTTGTAATTTGGTGTCATGCATGTGTTGTCCTCCATACACCTTGCATTGTGTGTATTGTATTCACTGCATACCCTGTCCTCTAAACACCTTGCATTGTGTGTGTTATGCTTTTTATTATGGTTGCTGCATACATTATTCTCCATACATGTATTGTGTGTCTTGCTCTCCATGTCCTTCATACACCCTGCACTGTGTGTGTTGTAGACTGCACTCCTTTTCCCCCAAACACCATGCATTGTGTGTGTTGCTCTCCCTGCATTGTGTGCGTGTTGTACATTGTGTGCGTGTGTGTTGCTCTCCCTGCATTGTGTGTGTTGCTCTCCCTGCATTGTGTGTGTTGTACATTGTGTGTGTGTTGCTCTCCCTGCATTGTGTGTGTTGTACATTGTGTGTGTGTGTTGCTCTCCCTGCATTGTGTGTGTTGTACATTGTGTGTGTGTGTTGCTCTCCCTGCATTGTGTGTGTGCGTGTGTTGCTCTCCCTGTATTGTGTGTGTGTTTGTGTTGCTCTCCGTATATTGTGTGTGCGTTGCTCTCCCTGTATTGTGTGTGCGTTGCTCTCCCTGTATTGTGTGTGTGTGTTTCTCTCCCTGTATTGTGTGTGTTTCTCTCCCTGTATTGTGTGTGTGTGTGTTGCTCTCCCTGTATTGTGTGAGTGTGTGTTGCTCTCCCTGTATTGTGTGAGTGTGTGTTGCTCTCCCTGTAGTGTGTGTGTGTGTGTTGCTCTCCCTGTATTGTGTGTGTGTGTGTTGCTCTCTCTGTATTGTGTGTGTGTGTGTTGCTCTCCCTGTATTGTGAGTGTGTTGCTCTCCCTGTATTGTGTGTGTGTTGCTCTTCCTGTATTGTGTGAGTGTGTGTTTCTCTCCCTGTATTGTGTGTGTGTGTTTCTCTCCCTGTATTGTGTGTGTGTGTGTTACCCTCCCTGTATTGTGTGTGTGTGTTGCTCTCCCTGTATTGTGTGTGTGTTGCTCTCCTTGTATTGTGTGTGTGTGTTGCTCTCCTTGTATTGTGTGTGTGTTGCTCTCCTTGTATTGTGTGTGTGTTGCTCTCCCTGTATTGTGTGTATGTGTGTGTTACTCTCCCTGTATTGTGTGTATGTGTGTTGCTCTCCCTGTATTGTGTGTGTTGCTCTCCCTGTATTGTGTGTGTGTGTGTTGCTCTCCCAGCATTGTGTGTGTGTGTTGCTCTCCCTGTATTGTGTGTGTGTGTTGCTCTCCCTGTATTGTGTGTGTGTGTGTTGCTCTCCCTGTATTGTGTGTGTGTGTGTTGCTCTCCCTGTATTGTGTGTGTGTGTGTTGCTCTCCCTGTATTGTGTGTGTGTGTTGCTCTCCCTGTATTGTGTGTGTGTGTTGCTCTCCCTGTATTGTGTGTGTGTGTTGCTCTCACTGTATTGTGTGTGTGTGTGTTGCTCTGCCGGCATTGTGTGTGTGTGTGTTGCTCTCCCTGTATTGTGTGTGTGTTGCTCTCCCTGTATTGTGTGTGTGTGTTGCTCTCCCTGTATTGTGTGTGTGTGTTGCTCTCCCTGTATTGTGTGTGTGTGTGTTGCTCTCCCTGTATTGTGTGTGTGTTGCTCTCCCTGTATTGTGTGTGTGTTGCTCTCCCTGTATTGTGTGTGTGTTGCTCTCCCTGTATTGTGTGTGTGTATGTTGCTCTCCCTGTATTGTGTGTGTGTGTGTTGCTCTCCCTGTATTGTGTGAGTGTGTGTTGCTCTCCCTGTATTGTTTGTGTGTGTTGCTCTCCCTGTATTGTGTGTGTGTGTTGCTCTCCCTGTATTGTGTGTGTGTATGTTGCTCTCCCTGTTTTGTGTGTGTGTGTGTTGCTCTCCCTGTATTGTGTGTGTGTGTTGCTCTCCCTGTATTGTGTGTGTGTTGCTCTCCCTGTATTGTGTGTGTGTTGCTCTCCCTGTATTGTGTGTGTGTGTGTTACTCTCCCTGTATTGTGTGTGTGTGTGTGTTACTCTCCCTGTATTGTGTGTATGTGTGTGTTACTCTCCCTGTATTGTGTGTGTGTTACTCTCCCTGTATTGTGTGTGTGTGTGTGTGTGTGTGTGTTACTCTCCCTGCATTGTGTGTATGTGTGTTGCTCTCCCGGTATTGTGTGTGTGTGTTTGTTACTCTCCCTGTATTGTGTGTGTGTGTTACTCTCCCTGTATTGTGTGTGTGTGTGTTGCTCTCCCTGTATTGTGTGTGTGTGTTTGTTACTCTCCCTGTATTGTGTGTGTGTGTGTTACTCTCCCTGTATTGTGTGTATGTGTGTGTTACTCTCCCTGTATTGTGTGTGTGTGTTACTCTCCCTGTATTGAGTGTATGTGTGTGTTACTCTCCCTGTATTGTGTGTGTGTGTGTGTTGCTCTCCCTGTATTGTGTGTGTGTTACTCTCCCTGTATTGTGTGTGTGTGTTGCTCTCCCTGTATTGTGTGTGTGTGTGTGTGTTACTCTCCCTGTATTGTGTGTGTGTGTGTGTGTTGCTCTCCCTGTATTGTGTGTGTGTGTTATTCTCCCTGTATTGTGTGTGTTACTCTCCTGTATTGTGTGTGTGTGTGTGTTACTCTCCCTGTATTGTGTGTGTGTGTTGCTCTCCCTGTATTGTGTGTGTTGCTTTCCCTGTATTGTGTGTGTGTGTGTGTTGCTCTCCCAGCATTGTGTGTGTGTGTGTGTTGCTCTCCCTGTATTGTGTGTGTGTGTGTTGCTCTCCCAGTATTGTGTGTGTGTGTGTGTGTGTTGCTCTCCATGTATTGTGTGTGTGTTCCTCTCCCTGTATTGTGTGTGTGTTGCTCTCCCTGTATTGTGTGTATGTTGCTCTCCATGTATTGTGTGTGTGTGTTATTCTCCCTGTATTGTGTGTGTGTGTGTGTTATTCTCCCTGTATTGTGTGTGTGTGTGTGTTACTCTCCCTGTATTGTGTGTGTGTGTGTTGCTCTCCCTGTATTGTGTGTGTGTGTTACTCTCCCTGTATTGTGTGTGTGTGTGTGTGTGTTACTCTCCCTGTATTGTGTGTGTGTGTTATTCTCCCTGTATTGTGTGTGTGTGTTGCTCTCCCAGTATTGTGTGTGTGTTGCTCTCTCTGTATTGTGTGTGTGTGTTGCTCTCCCTGTATTGTGTGTGTGTGTTTCTCTCCCTGTATTGTGTGTGTGTGTGTTTCTCTCCCTGTATTGTGTGTGTGTGTGTGTTACCCTCCCTGTATTGTGTGTGTGTGTGTGTTGCTCTCCCAGCATTGTGTGTGTGTTGCTCTCCCTGTATTGTGTGTGTGTGTGTTGCTCTCCCAGTATTGTGTGTGTGTGTTGCTCTCCCAGTATTGTGTGTGTGTGTTGCTCTCCATGTATTGTGTGTGTGTGTTGCTCTCCCTGTATTGTGTGTGTGTGTTGCTCTCCCTGTATTGTGTGTGTGTGTTGCTCTCCCTGTATTGTGTGTGTGTGTTGCTCTCCCTGTATTGTGTGTGTGTGTTGCTCTCCCTGTATTGTGTGTGTGTTACTCTCCCTGTATTGTGTGTGTGTGTTGCTCTCCCTGTATTGTGTGTGTGTGTTACTCTCCTGTATTGTGTGTGTGTTACTCTCCCTGTATTGTGTGTATGTGCGTTGCTCACCCTGTATTGTGTGTGTGTGTTGCTCTCCCTGTATTGTGTGTATGTGCGTTGCTCACCCTGTATTGTGTGTGTGTGTTGCTCTCCCTGTATTGTGTGTGTGTGTTACTCTCCTGTATTGTGTGTGTGTTACTCTCCCTGTATTGTGTGTGTGTTACTCTCCCTGTATTGTGTGTATGTGTGTTGCTCACCCTGTATTGTGTGTGTGTGTGTTTGTTACTCTCCCTGTATTGTGTGTGTGTGTGTGTTACTCTCCCTGTATTGTGTGTGTGTGTTACTCTCCCTGTATTGTGTGTGTGTGTGTTGCTCTGCCGGCATTGTGTGTGTGTGTGTTGCTCTCCCTGTATTGTGTGTGTGTGTGTGTGTGTGTTGCTCTCCCAGTATTGTGTGTGTGTGTTGCTCTCCCTGTATTGTGTGTTACTCTCCCTGTATTGTGTGTGTGTGTGTTGCTCTCCCAGCATTGTGTGTGTTGCTCTCCCAGTATTGTGTGTGTGTGTTGCTCTCCCTGTATTGTGTGTTACTCTCCCTGTATTGTGTGTGTGTGTGTGTTGCTCTCCCAGTATTGTGTGTGTGTGTTGCTCTCCCTGTATTGTGTGTTGCTCTCCCTGTATTGTGTGTGTGTGTGTGTTGCTCTCCCTGTATTGTGTGTGTGTGTGTTGCTCTCCCTGTATTGTGTGTGTGTGTGTGTTGCTCTCCCTGTATTGTGTGTTGCTCTCCCTGTATTGTGTGTGTGTGTTACTCTCACTGTATTGTGTGTGTGTGTTACTCTCCCTGTATTGTGTGTGTGTGTGTGTTGCTCTCCCAGTATTGTGTGTGTGTGTTGCTCTCCCTGTATTGTGTGTTGCTCTCCCTGTATTGTGTGTGTGTGTGTGTTGCTCTCCCTGTATTGTGTGTGTGTGTGTTGCTCTCCCTGTATTGTGTGTGTGTGTGTGTTGCTCTCCCTGTATTGTGTGTTGCTCTCCCTGTATTGTGTGTGTGTGTGTGTTGCTCTCCCTGTATTGTGTGTGTGTGTTACTCTCACTGTATTGTGTGTGTGTGTTACTCTCCCTGTATTGTGTGTGTGTGTTGCTCTCCCTGTATTGTGTGTGTGTGTGTGTGTGTTGCTCTCACTGTATTGTGTGTGTGTGTTGCTCTCACT